>CM022476.1:28938446-28997694 GCA_011952105.1 Coreoperca whiteheadi
TCTCATTCTGTGTTTTCCCCAAAGAGCGCCTCTCCCCTTTAAAAACCCCCCCCCCCCCCCCCCCAATAACCTTCCCAAATCAAACCATATAAAACGGAGAAGGAGGCAGGACGCGTTGCTTCAAGGAAGGAACGGAGGAACGCAGCGTGTTAACACGGCCCACTACTGTAGGTTGTATCGCGTCCGATAAAGAAATTCATGACATCACATTTGCAAAATTTGAATCTGCTTTTGTGTGAGATCCAACCCACTTGCTGCACTATTTCACAGCAAGCATCTGACAGACAGCAGCAATAAAAAGCGGCTGGGGGGGAAGGAACGAGCAAAACAGCTTTACATGAAAAAATCATGTTAGAGGAGATTCTGGAAACCGTCTCAAACCGACATCAGACTCACATGCTCCTGACTGCATAAAATGCACGTTTGAAAGCTCTGAAAAATCTGAATTCGGTGCAAATCCTCGGTGCAGACTGGAAACTAAAATCACTCTTCCGCGTCATTCTGGCTATATTAACGGCAGTTTTCCTCGCAGTATATGAGGACGTACAGAAATTGTCTCCCCAAAATGCACCTATGGCAGTGTGATGTCTCACAGGACAGAAGCCTGAGGCACTGTGGAGTGAATGACATAAAGAGGGCTAGTATACAGCCTCCGCCGATTCACATGCAAAACAGCCAGCCTTGCCCTGACTCTGATTAACTCCCTGTGAGTTCATAGTTTCCCTGTTAACAAAGATTTAGCCGCTTTTGAGCGAAGCGGTACATTAAGTAGGGAGAGACAGAGGGAGAGAGAACTGGTGGCGAGCCCTACAGTAAAGCCCCCTCAGGACATAATGCAACCTCCGTCTTGTCGGCCTAATCCGCCCCGCAGATGCAGCACAGAACCGGGGCTGGTACAAGCAACGAGAAAAAGGAGACAAAGGAAAGCGGGCTCTTGTTTCTCATTCCATCTCAGCAGTAAAAGTCCTCCAAAGCCCCATGACTGAACTGGGTGAATGACTTGAGATTGAGCCAGTCAAGAGCTGTGTGCCCAGTGGACCCTATGAATGAGAATGGGTCATGCTGCTCTATAGCACTGGCTGTATTTGCTTCTCAGCAACGTCCATACAGTACGGCGCCCTCACTGATTGCAAGAAAGCAGCCTCGTCAAAAGAAAGCTTGTGAAACGAGCACAGCGTCTTCAAATGAAAATGAAAATTCCGCCAAAAAGTCACCACCAAAATGGAAGATTGAACTAGAAACGCGGAATAATTTGCCGTTTAAAAAAGTGCTGAAGCCAGTTTGGAAGTGATGTCGTTCCACTCTTGGCCACTAGATGGCGGATCCAAGAAACATCTGAGCTACATTGAATTTAATGACAAAGTTCAGTCAGTACATATTTTGGAGGACAGTCAGTACATATTGTATTCATTACGTCTGGGTTTCAATAGATAATTTCGCTTATTTTACTGTGTGTCTTATTAAACAATACTGAGAATTACTGAGTGATTGAATGAGTACATTTTTGAAATCAAGCTCGGTGCGGATGGCGCTTTCTCTGCCGCGTTCTAACTTGCGACCTTGTTGTGTCGCAGTGTTTCGTTATGGAGTCACTGTGTTAAAAACTGGAGATTCTCAAGAAAGCTATTCCAGGGTGGTCCAGGGGTGACTCTGCCCTTATCTTCCCCCCGAGTGATACGTTTTATCCTGTTGGTACACTCAAAGCACACAGGCGAGTATGTTAACAATGCCTAATGGGCTGTCAAAATTGTACTAGTTATATATGCTTAGTATATCATTAGCCTAAAAGATAAGATGCTTTTTTGGGTGGGTTCGCTTGATAAGCAGGTGTCGTCACTTCAAATGTCCCACACGTGTTTTACCTACCCAACCAATCGCAAACTTATTCTATTTTATTTTATCCGCAAACAAGTGCTGCGTCCTGTCACAAAGTCCAAGTCATGGTCAAGGAGTCGAATTTTCACAAGACTGTGCTCACTTTGCGAAAGTTTGTGCTACCATATTAAAAATGTGCCTGCCAGTGACGTGTGTTGCACATCAGCTCGGAGCAGGTTTTGCAATGTTGTGGCTTAGCGTATGAGGTGTATATGTTGAGTGACTTTGCATGAATGTGACTTTTTTTTTGTGCAGCTTTGACTCATATAGGCTGGTTGCTGTGCAACCCCTAGCCTCAGCAGCAGCACCCTGCATGGTACTGCTCTGCTGGTGTGAAACCAAGAGAATAGCCTTTGTCAAGGTGTACTCGCTTCAATTCTCACTCATCTCCCCTGGCATAGGGGTGTTAAATTATATGCTCCAGAGGACTCCACATTCATATTTTTACAAGACCCAGGTTATTAGGCAAACAGGCTCTGCACATGTCCCCCGCTATGACAGTTTTCACAGTCAAGGATTTCGACCTTTATTTCCATCCAAGTACCGCCTGCACTCCCCTTCGCACCCCCTGTGACACACACACACACACACACACAGACACACACACACACACGCACACAAAAAGCCACATGTACAACCCCTACCACCCCTCGCCAATTCCAGCTCCCTCTCCCTCTAACTAGGCGAGAGCCTCTAAGTCTGTAGAGGGTGTGATCACAGTATAGTTGCTTTGGGTGTAAGACTCCAGGCAGAACGGCTGTGGATCCGAACCTCCCAATCTACCCCATGGATTGACAGCACGGCCCTCAGCCCCCTCACCTCTCATTTTGCAGCTTTATTTATAGTTCCCCTCTGCGTAGTTCAGAGGGAGAAAAAAAAAAAACTGTGTTTCTGATGACCATTTGTTCCTGAAGAGGAGACAAATTACAAATGTGAGCTTCGCCTTTGTACTTTGAAAATGCCTTTTTCATAACCAAAAACGGGCCTGATGAAAAGACCAAGGAACATCAAAGTGGTTCGCCCTCCGACAGAAAGGTTAAAAGTTGAGTTCGAACACTGATTCTCTCGCATTCTTCCTGGCTCGATTCTCATTAGGCACTCATTTTAATCAGATGCACCATCAATTAGTATGACTTTTCTGTGCGTTTGATGCTTAAAAGTTGGCTCTCAAGGACGCAGAACTTTCAGCATACGCAGATGGGAGGCAGGGTTAGTGGAGCATCCGGTGCTTGCTGCACTCGTAGGTTGTGTTTTTTTTTTTTTTTTTTTTCCACCACAGAGGAAGTGGTTAATTCTGAGACAGCCAGGGTTCAGGGCTGCATGTTTAAGAGCATAGAGTGTTTTGGGGGGGGGGTTGGCACGGGAAATAGCACAAGTATCTGTTAGGGAAAGACGATTCTTTTGATTACGGGCCACCATTGCCCTCTCATCAAACATTGTCCAATTGGGGAATCTATAAATATGTATTGGTCAATAAACTGGTCTTCCCAAACTGACAAGATATAAAGACGTGTAGATTCTGGCTATGAGGTGAAAAGATGGACTATCATCAGCTCAAATGAAAAACTATCAGCATCCGCTCTGGCCTCGAAACAACCAGGAGCTCAGCCCTAGTATGGGTTAACTATGGAAAGGGTTATACTCGAAATAGATATTTTCCGTTTGGGGACTTGCAGCAGGCTACATGTTGCCAGTGTGCCAACAGCTGAGGCATCCACACATGTAAAAGCCATATCAGTATATGGCTTTTACATGCAACCAAAAAAAAAAGTAATGTGGATGTTTCAATTCAGCTTTATGATTCTGAGACTTTAGCTTTTCACCTACGTGTAAAACGTTGGTTGTTCCTCACACACTATTTCAAGCTCAGTGATATCTTCCTGTTTTAGATCCATCGTACACATTAGAGGATGTTAAGTTTACATGTTATGGATTACACACCTTTAAATGATCAGCACATCAATAGAAAAAAGACCCATTCTTACCAAAATGTTGGAACCAGTCTCTTCAATATGTAAAAATAGGCCAAGTTTCAAGAAGTTTGAAATAGTGTGTTTTGAAGGAAAACAATGTCGTACTTTCACAAAAACGTGTGAACATTCAAGTAGGAAAAGTAGACTCCATTTTTGTCATTGTTTGAGGAGTTGATACAACAGAATCCAGGCTTGATTAGGACACCGAAATAGAGATGTACAGCGGAGATTCACTCTGGGAGAATGATAAGAAGACGTCAGACAGACCGAAGCTGTGAGGATACAGCAGGTCAAAGGAAACTGACACCCAGTCTCTCGCCGTCTGTGTGAGGAAGAATAGGGAATAATAAGAAAGAGAGGACAGAGGGCAAGAAAAGCCAATGTCAAAGTTGATAGAAGGCTTGCACGGAAGGGGCCATTATTGGCCTTTTGAAAATACAGATCCTGGCTGGTTATGGTTGGTTTTGTCTGACATGATGGCCAAAATACAGTTTGACTAAATATACTGTACATCTATTTTAGAATTGATTGATATTGACCTTCGGGACAATGCTACAATGTTACTTATTAAAAGTTTTCAATATGGAAGAAATATTTCTGAGAAGTAAAAAAATTTGCACGCTCCAAATTTGGGTGAAAAAAATTAAATAACAAGGCTAAAGCCCCATTTGCGTACACACACACTTTTGAAAAGTCTCTCCTCAGGGGCAACCTTGGTGTTGCACTCGGTTGCGCACACAAAACCTGATGAAGGTAGCGGTGGGAATAACGACAAAAGAACGTGAGGGAGAAGTCAAAACCCTGCCTATTTTCTCCCGTCCGTCAGAAACGAGGTTCCAGACATTGCGAGACGAATCCGACAAGCACTTGCTTTGATGCACACTGATCCCTGAACACTGACTGACTTCCACAGGATGCATTTGCTATGTCGAATTTGCTACGCTGTTAGACAACAGCTGTGGTGTAATTAGACAAAATACATCCTTAAATAAAATATGAAACATCTAAAACAAAAAATATTTGATTTACAGCCAGGAGGATTTCATGGAGGAGAATTCTTAAGAAAATGACTTCATGGAGCAGCCCAGCAAATGTGGTTTTGGTGATTTGCAGGTGGCAATAGGTTAAAATTGGGCTAAATGTTGTTGAAACCTTTCTAGATGTCTAGATTCCACATAACTTTTGATCCAACAGCATTTTGACGACAGTGTTTCCACATGTAGCAAATTCTACGGGATAGGCTCGGCCTGCTTCTCAGTAAAAAGCTGCACAAACGCGGTTAAATAGTGTGTAGTCAATATGTGTGAGAAGCCACGGGAGTGATAGCGGCTTGTTTACGCCCACCTACGATCGGAATCAGTCTATACCATCATGCATTAACTTGTGTGCAAAGTTGACATAAGCGTCCGGAGTGTCGAAAATTTTTAAAGCGTTCATCCTCTTGGGAGCATGAATGTGCTTGATGTCTTGTGTTCGAATTGAATGTCTTGGCCTGGTGGGAGCGCTACGGGAAAGGTTAGAGGTTCCACTCTGAATATCCACAGCAAATTCCATGGAAGTCTGACCAGATGTAGTAGAAAAATGTCCAGAATGTCATTGCAATTGCCATAAGCATAGTATGGTAAGACATAGTGTGGTAAATCAGCTGTTTTGATCCAAGGTATGGTTTCAGTCTTTAAAACTGGCTGGGAATATAGTGCAGTTTAGTTTGGGACTGTGCAGCCACAGAGTGGTAGGGGTGGGACATTTCAATTTGGTGGTGATGGAGGCAGAGGGAGACTTAACAGAGGTGTTGGAACAGGGATCTGCTGGTGAAAGGCAGGTAGCTGAACAGAGTCGAAGGAGTTAACACTCAGCTGTGGTTAATCTCCTCAGGGGGAATTTGGGGCAATATCCAGTTAGACTGGAATGTGAATGTGTGTGATTCTGACCAGGGGCTGGCACAACTGTCTCTCACTCCTCCTGCAGAGAGCCTATGGTCGCTCCTCTCAGCAGTGTTATTTCTCCCCAGCACCCTATTAAAACTGCTCTCAACACATGGAACTGGCTTCGACCATGGTAGACAAGCAACTCCCTTGAGCCTAACCACTGACGCTTGGATCCACACCACACAAGACCTCAGAGTACACAGGCGTTGCACTGAAGAATTAACTCTGCTCTCTACAGATGTTGGAAAGTCAGAGATTCAAACTTTGTGAGATGAGAAATCCAATGAGTCAGGATTCCAAGGAGGAAACAAGATTTCTGAGACGCTTCTGTTTCCCTACTCACACAAATACCATACCATTTTAAATATATCATGTTAACTTTTAAATGCATTTCTATTATTGAATTTTATGTTAACACATCTCCCAAAATCTCCCCTCAGCTAAAACTGGGAAATAACACTGAGAAAGCATTAATTGCGGTATCATTTCTTCGGTTATTTCTTTTCAAAGACATGATATGACTACCACCATGGCGGAAAACTTTCAAACTGTTTCTCTAATGGTCCGTGGATCCATTGAATTGTGGAAAGTGGAAAAATCCCCCTTTTTCTCTTTTGAATATATTTTCATGTAGTTGAGCTCTCAGTGGCGAATTCCACTCTGTGTAAATGATATACTTAAATGCTTTGTTTTACTACGGGGATATAAGACTCATAGATAACATGGGGTATCCTGCTTGCCCATCCCATTTAAGCGCCACACTTAAAGGTTTAGCTTAGGAATGAAGTCAGATGGTGTGCTAATCACTGATACCACTGTTTGTCTGCAGTCAATGAAGTCTGTGGGGTTGTAATTACAAGGTATCCATTCCAGCGAAGAACCACGTCGGCTAGCCAGCGAGCTGCTGCAACAATCTATATTTGGATTTTGTTCGTCAATCTTTTGTTCGTCAAACATCTAACTTACAAAACAGCCAGGTTTTGAGAAGTTAAATGGGCATCCAGTACTTTTTCTCTGCTACTAGAATTTTAGCACCGTAGCATTTTAACAAATGTGGCAATTTCAACGATTGTTTCGTTAGCATTCTGCCAGTGGCTGGCACTCGATCTTTTCTGTCTAAAGTGTAATCACATGTCCAGCTACGTACCCAATTTCCCTTTTATTTTTAGAACAATGAAACTGTAAAAGTAAACCAGAAACATTCCTGTGCCAGACATTTCTTTTCTCAGTAAAAACCTACACTGTGTCTTATAGCATTATCTAAAGGAATTTATAAAGTTGAGCTAGCTTCAGCATTTCCAGCTTTAAAGGAGAATCGTGACAACAACATCGAAAAGAAGTGCAGGCAATGTGTTAAGATTTGTCTGAAGAAATGTCGGGCTTTTTAAAATGGCCCTGCTTCTAAAATGTGGTGTTTTTGTGGGGTGTGCTCCCCGTGGGTTCCTCTCACTAAACGTCAGGGGTTGTGTCTCCATTTCCGTTGTGAATTATGCTAACTTCAGCACATGGTAGCAATTTACAGAAACCTACTCTTTCTGTTGAAGGCAGAGCTAACACTGTATTGGTATTTTTGTGTTAAGATGCCACAAGTAGAGCCACATGCACACGTCCTGTAAAGCTTTAAGGAGAAGGCTACAGGTTCATCACACGGTGACGGAGGAGAAAAGCAGTGTTTGCTTATTATTTGAGCCTTTGTGAGAATATAGATCTACAACTGAACCATACTTTCATATGAACAAGTTTGATTGCAAATACTAGTTTTACTATTTGGTAAATGGGTGCAACAAGGCCCCCTAATACTGGCCACCCAGGCTACAAATTAATGCAGATGCAATGTAATTCACCACATGAAACCCACATAACAGCCATATTTTACATATTCTTTACTATTTTTATAATATTTTTTCATATCTTATTGTATATTTTTATATTTAGGACTTCTGACTCGCAGTACTTGCTTGCTATCTTTCTTTATATTATTCCATCTCCTACATTTATTGTACGCACCGTATTACCAAAGCAAATTCCTTGCATGTGTATGTCTACTTGGCAACAACGCTGATTCTGATTCACTATCAAACTACTAAGTCTTGTTTTTATGCTTTCTGCTCTACGGGGCCACGAATCCCCAGGGTTTGTACAAGCGTGTGGAGCGTTATGTAGAGCGATGTGTAGCACAGAAAGCATTCCCCTGCAGTTTACTGTGGGCTTGGCTGGGTATGGCAGATGTCTGCAACACTGCTCCGCTCCGAGTTGAGGGCTCCATTTCAAAGGCCTGTTTACTGGCAAGCCTTAATAGGAAGTGATCTTAAAGTGTCCCTTTAAACATGTCGGAGGCTAATGGTTTAATTTGCTCTGGGTATTGCTCTGTCTAATGAGATTTAGCATGCACTCCCAACTGCACCACTCAACCACTCATCTTTTGGTAAGAGAGACATCATTTCCTCAGTTCATTTATAACTCTGCATGTCTTTTAATTTGTCACACCATCGATTTTTTTCCCTGGTTGCTGCACAGGACTTGATTTTTTTCTCATGATAGCGATGCTGGTCCTCTGATTGAGCGTGTGGCTGTGTGGCTAACCTGCTGGTTTAATGTGTGCTTATGACAGTGCGGTGTGTGTGCAATATGCACGTACATGTATTTTTAGATTTGCCGTTCTCATGTGTATTCGTCTGATTGTGACATATGTATGTGTGACCTGCTCCCAGTGCATGCATTTAAATATATACAACATTTGCAACATAGGAAGAGTGTACATCAGGTATCGTTATACTGTAGCGCTTAGCAACATATTAGTGAGTTGCTAGGCTTGCAAATTGTGCCATTAATTTGCTTGGGCACATGTGTGTTTGTGTTGCTGCATGCACGCAGCGCAGCAGAGCTCGGTGCAGGGCTGAACAGTGATGGATTGGGTCCCACAGGCCTCTGCTGTGTTCATTTCCAGCCGGTGGCTCAGGTCATCCCAGGGATCAAAGGCTACAACTGGATCACAGCAGCATCCCTCCCTCTGGTCCAGGGACTTACACCCCGCCTCTCTGGGTGAAGACGGATAGAAAGTTATGTTCTCCTGTTTGACAGCTTCTTAATTTACTTCTCTCTGATGGAGGATGCCCTCCTGTACTCTTTGCCAGAGGCAAGATATTTATCTTTCATCTTAATTCGGATTTGATGCTCATGTTCTCATGATGATTTCGCATCAAATTCTCCTCAGAGACTGAACATTATCTGGTTGCTGAGAATCTGGACCCCGTCATGATTTTCCCTTTATCTGACTCCTTACCTTAACCTTTACCTTAAGTGGGAACACGATGCAGATCACTAACTTTGTGTATTTAATTACATTTTTTGATCCTTGATTTTGCCTTTGAGTCACGAAAAATAAATTGCTATTGAAACAAGCGGTAGAAAATGATTTGAGATGAAATTACTATTGTAACTGTACGTAGGTTAATTCTAGTGAATGCCACAGAACTGCCAGATTATACACTTGATATTATTCAACTGACATGTTTTTATATGTTTAAAAGCATTTACTACACCGCCCATGTAAATACTGTTTTTTGAAACACACCGTACTGTTTCAAAATGAGCTTTTTCTACCTTCCGGGCAGCCAGTGGCTTCCAATAATGTAACTACAATATGAAAAACAACTTGCAAATACTTGGGTATAAGTTAGGCAATTCATCATAGTAAAAATAGAGAATTTTTTTGTGGTGAGTGACAGCAGGTTGCGCAGAACTTTACTGCTTCTTACGCGTTTATTTACGTTCTCTGTCATTAAAAGACCTCACGAAAAAATGTAAATTTTTAGCTTTATTATTATCATTAGAGTGAAAATGGACCGCATGTAAAACAGGTTGACAGGGCGAAAAAGAGGGGTCTTATACAGCACTCTTATGGGGGGATTACTGTGGGAACGCTACCTCACCCACTTTCTGGTGGACTGAATAAACTGCCAAAAAACAAGAAGTAGGATACAAACGCAACACACTGCAGTTTTAACTAATTTTGGCTATCTGATTGATCAGGGAAAATCTTTGCAGCCCCGTGCTGATACACTTTCGTGGTACCACAGTTACCAAATGTTTGCATAAATATATACTTATATCATAAATTCCTGTGGTTGGTCCGGCCCAAATGAACCGCAACAGTTTGTAAGGTGTAAAAGCAACCTCAGAGAGCTGAAATTAAATAGGTTTTCAAGACGTAACAAATCCTAATTCATAATCAGTACTACAAATCCAGCCCTACAACAACTTCTTGCTCAACAGTATTTTGTGTGCTTCAGTAACGGCTGTATTATGAGAACTGGGCACTGGACTGCAAAATGGTGGCCATTAACTCCAATGGAAGCTGCTCACCCAGCGAAAACAAACCTGGTTTGCTGAAATGTTGTGGCGCATTGCAAGTGTTTCTCTACATGGCGCCATGCAGTGCCCCCAGCTTGACCCAGAGGCTTTACATTCAGATGATGTCAGGCCTACATAAAAAGAGCTTTTCTAGGTGCTGAGGAAGTTTTACAAATATTAAACCTTTGTGTTTCAAATTAATAACACAAATTGTAATAATCGAGACTTTTTGCAGTTCAAGGTGGCCTTTCAACAGTTTTACAGGTGTCTCGGTGATGGTGGGAGAAAATGATATGGTTGGTCGCTAGAACAAAGTGGCAGGAAGGCTGCAAGAGAACGAAAAAAGTTGGCCTTCCACTATCCAAAACTGACAACAACTCCTTCTCAGAATCGAAGCAGAAATAATGTAAACTGATAGCCGTAACATTAACCTATCTTATCGTTGAATAATCAAGGACACTTCAGTGCTTTTGTGTGGAGAAATGTTGAAGATATCATTGAAAGAAAAACTTTAACATTAAAAATTAACAGGGAGGAAAACACTTCCGGGCGCACGAGTCCTCGGTTGTCCAAAGGGACTGATGCCGCGGCGTCTTACAGCGCACAGGTCAGGTTAATGTTGGAGTGAATGGACGGCCGGAGCAGTTTTTCTGAGCGTCTAATATTACCGCGGATGGTTTTACATTGGAGTTAATTGAAACCCGGTGCTTATGGTTATCTGTATGCGACGTCAAGGGGCTGTGACAAAACGTCGGTATTTCACGACGTGATAATGAGAACGGGTTGGGTCAGCGCAGCACATTTCCGGCTGTAAATGCTGGCCCAGGATCAACCAAATTATCACCAAATGGTCCTGCAGTGGTCCTTGAAGATTACTTGCTATTTAGCTTTGGAGCTATACTAAAAGTTATTATTGTCTTACTTTTGACATAATGCTAATTATCACTCAACTCACTGTAGCACAGATCAGATAAATCACTAAACGGACAAGTTGACCATTAATGTGCTTGTGTTCAGCCATGTTTTAAATATCAATTGCGCTCTATTTCTTAGAGTTGTTCCATATGCACTAAAGCAAACGATATTATCTACTGAAGAAGATATTTCTGCAAAAAGATATGAAATTAGTGTAGGCATATAGTACATAGTACATACCAAACTTTGTCTGTGCTAAAGTTTCAAGTTAGCAGGCCAATGGGCCAATGCGTTTTATTTATTTATTTTATTGAACATTTATATAAAATTATTTATTTAATTTGAGTACATTTAATTAGAGAACGGCATGGTACTCAACAGTCCTCCTCAGAAATCTTCCCATCAGTCCCTTGCTTTTTCTCAGTCGGGTTCCCATCTCACCAAGTGGAACACGTGAGGGGTTAGATGCCGGGGATAACTCTTCTGGGTAAAACTTAATGAAATGGAACAATGGGACTACGGGGGCCGTGCATAAGTCTCAGGATATCCTCTAGGAAACGGATTACCTCCATTCACGTTGCTCTCCGTGCTTTTCATCTCTTTGTCTTATCTCTTATTTTCTCCCGAATCCACTGGTTGAGACTATTGCTCGTCAATAGAGACTCCAGCTCTGATGAACAGTTGCGTCTCACCTGTACAGGGATGACAGATCACAGCAGATCATGATGTGTTGTGATTATAAGGTTTCACAGCAGCCCAATCCAAAAATGTTGGTCTTGGTCTGAAACTCATATCCATCTCCTGAAAATAGTGTGTGATTATATAGATACAGATCACACCGATTTGCTGCACATTATCGTTACATTCCTTGCAGCAGTGTGGTTTTAAACAACAGAAAAGTCAGAAGAAAAAGAAAAAAAGCTTCCGTCTAGGGGTTACTGCAGCTCAGCGTGCAGTGAGCTGGTATTCATAATATCCCGCAGGACTAAAGTGATTAGATTCATGGTTGAATTTAGCAGGGCCATGTTCCCTGAAGCGGAATTAAGGTAACATTGTCACCATGTTTGAACGACGCAATAGTACAAATTTACGAAGATAGCTCTTTGTCAAAGTACTGTCATGTTTTGTGTTTGCGAGACTGATTCGTGTGGTATGTTGCAAGTTGTCCCCATCGGTTTGGTTACATTTGACCAACATCAGTGCCATTGTTGACTTTTTGAGAGATGGGAGGGAATGAAACACACGTTTTTTGGTAGCTATACTGTATGTAGTTTGATGCAGTTTCACGGCCCCTTCGTACCTCTCAACCAAATACGGCTGCTTCCAAAAGGGGGTGAAGGACCTCTCCTGAACCGGTGTAGCCCAGGTGGTTTTTTTTAGACGTGATCAGTCAACTAATGGCCCAGTTGCAAATGTTATAGTTAGTATGGATGTAGCAAGATAATTGGATACTGTACCCCATTCATTCCAATCAAAGTTGCTCCTTCATGGTTTTTTACACTTTAGCACCATCCTTCTCTGGCTGAGCGAGCTGACGTTCTGAAATTGTGTTTAAAATAAAGTAGAGCAAGAAGGGGCCAAATGTTATGAGTTTGAATTATCTTGCAGCTGATGGCACAATATCCAAAGGACACTCCTGATGAAACAGATCATAGGCATTTAATGCACAAGCATAGAAAACACAATTTTGTGTTGTGCATTGGTCTAAAGAAATTCCTCTGTTAGGCGTTTGATTGGCTTGCCATTGACTCCACCATTACTAATACCGAAACTTTCGCCAGCCCATTATAATTTTGATCATAGTAGATGACTACCTGTGCAGGAACATAAAATAAAGTCTCATAGTAGATTCGGTTGTTATCCTGTTTTTCTTTTATCTCCTTTTACCTTTGTCTCCGTTCAGTTTTGGACCTAACGTGTGCATGTGGGGCTGCTGTGGCTTTTGTGGAAGAGCGGGTCGTCCACAAATCGGAAGGTCGGTGGTTCGAGCCCGTCTTCCCCCAGCCCACGAGTCGATGTGTCCGTGAGCAAGATACTGAACCCCACATTGCGCCCTGGCTGTGAAAGGTTAGATTACTTGGAATGATGGGCAGTTAGCTCCTGCGCTATACGAGTACAGTCCATTTACCATTTGCAGTATGTGCATGCAAACCTGGGCACTTATTTATTCTCTGGTAAATACATACATTGATTGTCGTTGTGCTGTCACGCAGGCGCACCTGAAGAGGCGACATCATGCTGGTTTGTTTTTTACACAGCTGTATACTGTCATGTCAAGAGGTTACATTCAAATGGCTAAATGAATATATCATCGTGTATCTGTGTACCTGGCAATGTCAGAATCAGAATGGGCTTCATTGGCCAGATATGTGTACACATACAAGGAATTTGACTCTGGTTTTTGTGCTAGCAACGTTCTGTACGGGAGGCCTACTGGAACCCATGTGGGGAGGGGTTTTTGTCTCTATCATTAAAACACTCACAGTTTTCAACATTATGGTTGTGACTTTGGAATTCAGTCTTCTGTATTAACCATGTATTGCTGCTGTCGGGTCCTCCTTTTTGTTTATTCAAAATGATCTTGTCCTCTCCTGCAAACCATTTTTCTCTAAAAAGACAATGGATGAGTCCCAATTCCACGCCACATAGCAATTTTAAGCAAGGTTTGTGTATGCACTGTGTGCACACTGGGAGGTATAGTCAGTCAGTATGCATACTAAAACGCCCGTTGAGTTTTGAGTATGCTGTTAATGCACACTATTGTCCCAGAATAAAACTAATTGTAAATGGGGCTGAAGCAGCGCCACGGATACCTCAAAAAGCAAAAAAAGAACGATTGCATTTTAGGGAAAACCTTTATCTATTAATTAAGTTTATTTGGCCGTGACATTCAAAAGGTATTGATCATTTCTTGTTAGTATAAGTTTGCTAATTTCCTGTATAGCAACAGCGAAGTCATAAATCATACTACAGATTAACGTGTGTATGGAATTTGAAACCAGGACATGCTGTATTTCCCAGTTACATCTTACTTGTGGTGTGAGCTCATGTCAGACTGGAAAAATGACCACGTGACGAATAACGGCATCCACACTAAAATTGCCTGGTATTTTGACTTTGATGATGATGTAACACACAACACAACTGAAGCAGCTGACAGCTGGAAAATAATGATTTTTTTGTTCTGAATGGGGGTGCAGCTGCTCTGAGAACTTGACAACCCCCCCCCCCCATCTTGACTCAAGGTCCACTTACTAGCTTTTGCCATTTGCTTTCGACCTCATCTCACACCCTCCATCAGTGGGTGGAAGTTCTGAAGTAAGGAACCGAGTGAACTTTCTTTACGTTTTGAAAGTGAAATTTGTGTTTCAAAGTTGTGGGTTGATTTTAACTTACGTTTCTCGTGAATATTTTGCGGTTGGCAGAAAATGGTAATTAGTACAACTTGTAAGTGGTAAATATATTGTATAACTATTGTACACTAACCAAAATACCCAAAATATGTACTGTCAACATAATACATAGTCTATATTATTTATGCTTTATTAAATTGCCAGGTGCTTAGAAAATAAAGTAGCAGTACGTTAATAAAGAAACTGGACAGAGAGACTCGTTGTCATAGTAATTAGAGATACACATTACGTGATAATATTGTCAATGAGTTCTTTACATTATAACGTAACATCACCTTTTATCAGGAAGCGTCACAGAAACCTCTCCTGCCGTAGGTAAATCAAGCCCCCTCTGAGTATGTACAGGCGCAGGCAGTGGAGTTTTGACCGAGGTCTTCTCCTAATGTTAAGCAGTCATTTGTGTCTGGGAATGATCTACAACTCCTCCTATCGGTGCCCTCTTCACAGCATGGTGCAGAAACAATCTACAAGCCAAACTAGCCCTTCTCTCTCCCCTGCTATCTTTATATTGAAATATTGTGATTATTCCCCTGGTTCAGGGGAGGCTCGCTGTAATCGCCAGACAAATGATGTGGAAAGGCAATAAAAAGCTGCTCCCGGGAGACTCTTCTAGCTGGCCGAGTGACACGGCCATGAGGGATACGAGCTGCCGATGTGTCTATGGAGAGTGATCCAAGTTGCAGCAAAGCACTGCTTCAGAGCCATAGATCTGCACTGCTTGAAGGGGATTTGACTAAGCAAATGGCAGCATATGGTAGATGAGAGAGAGGAGGCGAGTGGAGAAAGGGAGAGGTGGCATTGTTTTCAGAGAGAAAGGAAGGAGGGGGGGTAGTGAGTAGTGAGGAAGGGTCCCGTGTCTCTCCTCCCCTCTTCAATCTTTCATTATGTTGTCACACTCTAGCTGCGTGCTTCCAGTAACACTTTAATTAGCCTCCATGAGTTTAATTGTGCGTGTATGTCTGCCAGCTTGTTTTGCTGCGTAAATCTGTCTTGTTTGTTTTTTTTTTTCCCAACTTTGAGTATCACTGCTGCTGCCTCTGCTGCTGCTGCAGGAAACGCTGTGCACCTTCAAGTTTACTCCTCATTTTTTATGTATTCCTTACTCAAACAAGGTCTGCGTGGTACTGCACATCATACTGCGAGTGGAGGCCTCTCATGGCTTCAGGGTACCATCATGTCTCCCATATGAGCTTTGGCGAAATTTCAAGAGCGCATGAATTTTCTCATGGCGTTTTGGAAGAGACCTTTCCCAAATATAATGTCAATTTGACTGCAGAATTTTTGACAATCGACCCAAATCCTTGTGTTATTATTGAATAGCTTTAGTTTGAACCCTTTCGTGGTGGGACAGTGGGGCTTTCATTGTGATATATTTATGTGTATGTTTATAGTTTTATTTCATAGAAAAAAAATAGGTAAAAAATAAAAGAGAATACATGAAAACACTGGTGACACTACACCTAAAGAACGACCGGATGTGTTCAGTAGGGGTGAGGGTGTTATACAGACTGTGAAGGCAAATTTGTAATTGTGAACTAAATCGGTTAACTTGACTTATGAGCAAATTACACAACATAATAAAGAGCCAAAATTCCCAATAAATCAAAAATATTCTCACTCAATTATTTTCCCCTTATATTTCTGTTCCTGGTAGGCTGGTAATTCCAATGAGTCAGCATTTAGGCAAGGCAAGGCAAGTTTATTTGTATAGCACATTTCAACAACAAGGTAATTCAAAGTGCTTTACATAAAACATAAAGGCACCATAGGGCAATATAAAAAGACAAGATCATCATGGGACTTTAAACCCCCCCCCCCATTTAAAATGTGAACAAAAAATAGAATATATGCCATTTTTTTACTAAGTGGCCCATCTTGGCATAGCATGTACTGCAAGTAAAACGCCATTAAACTCTTGGCTGGCTACCAGACCAGACTCACACAACCTAATAAAAAAAATTAAAATAAAAAAAAAAAAACAATCAAAGCAGCTCCGGAAGTCCTCCTCTGTTGTTGCTTTCCTTATTCTTTGTGGCGAAACAAGGAGGCAGTTTGCTGGCAATCGGAGGTTTAGCAGCCCGGAGCTAGCAGAGGCATCGAACCACAGTTGTGTGTTTCCATCTGTGTGTGTGCGCGTCTGGAGCTGCTGTTGTTGCCGCTGCCGCTGCCGCCGCTGCTACCACTCGCCTCTGTCTCCTCCCGTCTCTGGCCTAATCAACAAAACAGCCTCAGCTGCCCCTTCGGATCCCCTGCCAGGGTCCCTATCATCCTCTGATCAAATATTAATGTGTGATACTGAGCTTGCTCACTAATCCAAAGCCAATTAATATTATCTGTCAATTATTTACAGATCCTGAGGTGCGGAGGCAGATCCCTGAGGACTACATTGGCCAGGTTCAGAATACGAAATTGACTTCCTCTTTCGCCCTCCCCCCTGCCCACCCTGGCCTCCCTTCATTCTTTCTTCCTCTCCCCCTCTTGCGTTTTCTTTCTTTTCCCCCTCTCTTTTCATCTCCTCCTTCCTTTTTTGTTTATGTGTGTCTTTTAAAGCCTAAATGGTTGTCTTTTCAGTGGTTCAGAGCGCGTGGCGCAGGATGCTGCCTGGGCATTAGCATTGCTGATATATCTGACATTGCGGGATGGGGGGCGGCGGGGGGGCTGCTCTCTGCTAGGGCTTTGTGTCTGACTCTCTCACTCATACAGTGCAGTCAGGGAATACTGTTATTAGTTTTTATCACTGATGCGCAACAACATGACATATGTTTCAAATCCCTGCGCCTAGTGATTCGGATTGTTAGCTCCTATCACTTTCATTGTTATTCCAATAGACACTGAATTTGCTTTTGTCACACATTTTCCTTTTTCGAGGCAGCCTTGCAAGTGTTAGCTTGGTTAACTAATACACAAACACACACACGCACGCGCACTCCCACTCCAGTAATCAGCCATGGCTGTTTGTCCCTGGCTGTTTTTGTCCTTTACATTCTCACTCATTTGATGGCTGAGAGAAGCGGCGGTTCGGTGGTAATGGAGTTTTCATCCTCAGAAGTCTTTATTCCACAGAGCAAGGAGACTATGCTGCCTCTTGTAGCTTATGTTAGCTGTCTGTGCAGGGGGTGGTGGATGGGTGAGGGTCGGGGAGGCCTCGTGGTGGTGGTGGTGGTGGTGTTTGGGGCGCGGGGTGGAGGGGAGACTGGCATCTGAGAGGGAATAATGATGGCCAGTCGTTTGGATCCCCTCTACAGAAGGGGAGAAAAAAGGCCGCAGAAGAAAGGCAGGATGAAAGATGGGGGAGTCATTTCTGACAGTGTATTTGTGCTGCAACTAAACTCCTACCACCTCCCATAATGCACTTTGACCTGCCAGGACCTCTAATTGGCTGTCTCGGTGAGGAGTCGCAAAATGTTGAGGTTTCAGTCCACTCCTCTCTGTCTTCCCATTTTCCAAAATTGTCCACCCCGCGATGTGAGGGTTGTGCGCTTGGTTTTTGTTGGCTCACTTGTACGGTATATGTTGCACTAACTAGCTCTTCTGCGCCGAGCTCTGCCTTCATCAGCTCTTTGTAAGCTGCTCCTTCTAATAAGTATAGATGAGTTGTTTTGCCAGTGTTATTCCCCCCGCCAAATGCGAGCGGGAAGATGGCTTCCTCTCGTTAGCCGTGCCTCCACAGCTCAGATCTCACCGTTTGCGGGAGCAGTTTAATCTGATATGTAAATATAGCGTTTGATCCAAAGCGAGAGTCTAACGAGCAAAAATCTCTACTTTTCTCCGCCTTTCCTGCACCAGTAATTAAAACAAAGCCTGTTTGGGATTTTCTCTTCCGTCTCCTGTCTTTTCTGTGTGTCTCCTCCTCGTCTTTCTGCCTTCCGTTCCCCTCTTCTCACTCTCTTGTTCTCTGCCTCTCTGTGTCTCCTCTTTGACACGAAGCGCAGCACAGTCTTGATTTTTACACATTTCATCCTTTACGTTAGGCAGCTGCTGCATATTTTGTCAGAGCTGTTGCTCTGAAGTACGTTTGTCATATTGGAAACGCAATGTTTGAAGCCGGGCTCTTTTGAAGTGGCTGATGTGGGGCTGTTTTAACTGGAAGGCAAAGGGACGGCGGTAGCCCGTAATGGGGGAGTATTCAAATGACTGACCTCTAGATGACAGACCCAACCAACTGCGCTATGAATAAACAGCAGCTTGATGTGGTGCTTTACGCTGCGCTTTGTTCAGGTGTTGATATCATGTTCCTATCATACTGCCTGCTAAATGACTGAAGGTCACTGGTGTCTGTGGAATGGCGCTGAGATCCATTTAGCTAAGAGCTGAACAGTGAAAAGACTACGAGTGAGTGCATAGAGCCAGTCCTCCTGTTGAGGTGTGTGTGTGTGTTTGTGTTTGTGTGTGTGTGTGTGTGTGTGTGTGTGTGTCAGTGGTGACGAGCAGATTGCCAATGAGTCCTCGAATCCATAGGAAGATGTATTTGCCTTGCAAAAAGCCCATTTAACTAAGACTTGTATCTAAAAGGAGGGGGGCGGGGTTCTCGTTATCAAAAGGAAAAGCATTTATCAAAGACAGCTCTGTTTCACTGCTGTGTTTGACCATTTACATCTTCTGTGCTAGAAGACATAAAGCTAGCCCGATATTCAGACTGAGTGGCTCTTTTGTTACCGCTCAAAGATCCAGTCTGACATTGCAGTGACTTACATGTCACGTGACGTAACTAAGTAGTTTTGTTGCCATAACCTAACCAACAAGGGACTTAGAAGTCACGTGACGTCCTACTAACCCTAACCCAGTAGTAGCTGAAGCCTTCTCCTACAGATGCTAAAGGGTACCATGTGCGTCTGCAGGAGATGCCGAGGGACGTTGTCATGATTCTTCACACCAATTTCATGAACAAACCAAGCTTACGCATGAATATGTTTAGTAATTTCTTGTGTTTTCTCCTCAGAGTAGGCATTTCACTCAGCAGGTGAATGTTAGCTTGCGTTCATTAGCCTGTGTGCCAACACTGCATGACAAACTCACTTTCTTTAAGAAGAGAATGGGGTTATGAACAGGTAGAAAGAGAGTGCAGTTCTTCTGGTGTGGCATAAAAAAAAATCCTAATCCAGACACTCAAGTGGATGGTTAAGAGGAAAAAGCCCTTTAGAATTAAACCAACCCAAATCCTCAGGGTATTTTGAAACACAAAGAACCCTAACCAATAAGTCATCTACTTTCACACACCTGTGTTAAGGTGAACCCAGAGCATGCAAGCAAATATTTGACCACAAAGGTTTTAAATAATAACGCATTAAATAATTTTACCATTAGGGTTAGGGTTAGGGTTTGGGGTTAGGGTTGACCTGCCCTGCAGGCAGCTTTTTTCGGCGAGTTTTCGTGACTTGTACATAAAAGTAACACAAGGCCATTTTCAGACAGACAGACATGTTAAATTGCCATCAGTTTTAATGAGGTGCATGTCATACACAACATATACATACACATATATCAATAATCAAGTTGGTCGTAAACTCCTTAAAATCATGTATCTATTGTGTTTGGTGTATTCGAAATCGTTGTTCACTGAAACCAAACTATACCCGGCTCACTGATACAATGATCACTCTTTTACCGCTCAAAGTTGTCTTTTCAGGAAGTTTATTTAACTGGGGGGGACTTTTAGTGACATACACTGCATTTTGATTATGTTGGTTCTCCTGTTCACAGCTACAAACACGCTTACATGGGGATTCTTGAAAGGTTTCCACCGCATTAAAAATTTCAGGATCAGACAATCTGCTGCCCAGAGCTTTGGGGGAGGGAGGGGAAGGACAGGTTTCATGGGGAGACAAGTAAAGAAAGGGACAGAAGCCAGGAAACATGGCTTTTTGCTTTGATACGTGCACCTTCAACTTCTGGGCCTGGCTCTGTTGACTTGATATTCTCCTAATTAATTTGTCTGCAGTTGGGCTTCCTTGATGAAAGATTGCGTTTGGAGGGAGCGAACACCTGGTAGCATATGCTGCAGGGACTGATAGCACGGCAACAGAGTGCCAGCTGCAGATAACAGACAGGACGATTCAGCAGATTGTGTATATGTTTGGAAGCAAGAGGGGACACACACACACACACGCACACACAAATACTCATCACGTTTACGATCTTCTCAAAATGGGTTTTACAATTGCTTTCTTGGTTTAGAGAAGATTTAAAATTGCAAATACGTTGTGTGGGTAACATAATGTGTGTGTTTTTTTGAAATCAATGTAATGAGGTAAGTTCGTATTGAACATATCTGCCAATGTGTGCACCTCCCAGATCCCAACAAAATCCTTGTTGGACTCTAATGCAGAAGACCCGAGTTCACGTCGCACCACAGACCTGTCGTTTACACCTGTAAATGCAAAAAACAGGATCATTCAGAAACCACAACTAAGAGTTTTATCTGCCTAGCTCTAACCCTACTTTAATTATATAGCCATAACCACAATCCATACCTAACCTAAACTTCATTGCCATATGCAGATAATATACGAAGCGAGTTTTAATATTTTTTGGCAGGTTGAAATGTATTGTAACCTGGGGTTTTGCGGAATCGTCCAATCTTGTCTGTCGATAGGGTTGCCTGAACAACATACAAACCTAACAAAGCACGACCTCCAGAAACCCAAGTCTTCAGTGTGCTTTTCTTTCAGTATTAAACCAAAACCACAATATACCCTAAACGTAAGCTATGTGTCTTAGTGGCCTAAACCTAATAACACGTGGGACAAAGGATTTGAACCCCACTCGCTGATGTCAAAGTCATGCGGACGTACCCCCAGCCTTCTCCATACTTTCTCGCTTTTGGATTTTTGGTTTCTTACTTGGAACATCGCACAGCTCTCAGTGCAGGAATGTCAAACTTGCCGGACTGGAAAGATCGTTGCGATCCGACGCCGCTGTGACGTTTCCACCAAACCATGTTTGGTAAAGCAAATTACGGTGCATGTTGTAGGAGACAGGGTTGCGATTGAATGCCAACTCAGATACTGAAGAGGACTGTGCTGTCAACATTTAAATGCTGCAATTGGTCTACATTGTGAGCTACGATCTATTTATTGTGGCCAACAGAGACTGCAAGGATTCGGGCCTATTTTAGCCCTAAATTGATGACGGATCTATTGATCGTCTTATCTTAGACGTGGTCCAAATGTTTGCCAGATCGGTTGTCATTTGACGTGCAGTTTCAGCGATCAGTGACACGGCGATCTGATGGATTTCTGGCAAGTCTGAGCCGTTCCACGGGCCAATTTCCCACGCGGCTGGTGTCAAAACATGTGTTATAAACTGTAGTGAGCTTGCTTTAATATTAGTGGAGTAGTATTTTACATGTCTTGAGACTGCTGCGGTATAAAACTGAACTTCCCTGCAGAGCAGACAGGCCATATCGCCCGCATCTTCCAGTAGTGGGAGTTCATTTACAAGTAAAATAAAAACGTACAGCGTCTGCCCAGCTGTTGACTTTTGGTCTCGAAAACAGTAGAGTGCAAACTCTCCGCCCACCAGCTACCTTTCAAAAATATCAACAGCGGCGTCGGCCTGGAATAACCCTTCATCAGTCGAACCTTGTTCCCCAACAGTCAGGATCAGGTTTCTGTCAGGGCCGCGCGGAGCGGTGAGATAGACGTCGGCTGGGGTTTGACGATCGGCGCGCTCCGCCGCTGAATACCACCTTGTGTTTGGGTCCTGAGAGGAGTGCCCCAGCAGCTGCCCTCCTTCACGCCTGTTTGTCAGGAGCTGTCGATAAGTCCCGCACTCGCGCCGGTTTAAAGGGGAGGGGAAGAAAAGGCTGAAATAGGATGCTTCCTGCCCTTTAACATGCCAGAGGCTTCGTTAAGGGAACCTGTGAAATCAGTTTAATAGGCTGACATCACCCCTGGGCCTCCGTGACCCGGCCCTCCTGAGACCCTCCTCTCCTCTCCTTTTTTTCCCCCTCACTTTCTTCTTCCTCTTTTCTCTCCTCCGTCACCTCATCTTTGCTCTGCTCCTCTCTTCTTCCTTGTCATCAATAGTCTCGTCTTCATTCCTCCTCTCCTAACATCTGTTGTTTTTTTTTTACTCATTCCTTTTTGTCTCTTCCTTTTTCTTCCTCTCCTTTTTTCTCTTCTATCCTGCTTATTATCTCTCTTATGTCTTTATTTCGACTCCAATTCCAGGTCCAATTTGATCTCATCGAGTTTCCTCGCTTGCCATTCATGATTTTCCTTTTTTCTTCTTCTATGCTCTCGCCATCATTTCTTCGTTCCTGTCCCTTACACACCCTTTCGCTTCCTCTCCTTATACCACTGGTCGTTATCTCCTTTCCTTCACTGTCCTCTCCTCTCCTTTCTTTTTCTTCGCTGACCTTTGCTTTCCTTTTCCTTCACCGTCCTTGTCTTTCCTCCTATTTCCCGTGCCTTCCTTCCTTTTCCTTTCTTCTCCTCTCCTCCTCTTAAATCTTCCCCTGTGCATTTCGCCTCCGCAGCAGTGTTTTGTAGTCGATCCAACAGGGGGATAGCTCAATTTTTCATCCCGCTGACCTTGATGAAAACAGTGGAGCAGGCCGGTCTGAGCACGACCCTGAGTGTGCCTGAACCCACCTGACATTAGTGAATAAAATATAGCGTGGGCCTCCTGTTGGGGACGGCTGCTGAAAGGGAGATCACTCCACCTCCTTTTATTTATTCTCTTTTCCTCCTTCTTCAGACGCTAACGCTGGGAATGTGACGTTAATGTGCATACCGGCTGTTTGAACCGCCGACCACAGGTCAGCCACTTTAATAGAGAGGTTCAAGCCTCTCTCAAAGGGATAGCAGCCCGACGCCTCCATTAATGTAGAGCAGGAATGTAGCCGTAAAACAGCACTTCCTCATGTAAGGTTTCCCCGGGAAGTGCCGGGACCCTGGTGTTTTATCCCTTATCCTGCCAGGAATACTGCAAGCCAGAATAAAAGAATCAAACAATCACTATCATTCTTTAGCTCTCTTTATTGTGTGTCAGATGGTTTCATGTGTGTTTTGGATTTTTGGTTTCTTACTTGGAACATCGCACAGCTCTTGATGTATCTCCAGGTTGCATCGGAGGAGGCTTGTGATGGTTGCGGGTTGAGGGTTGCATCTGCCTTCTTTTCTCAGGGTTTTGCATGACTATTTATGTACTGTGAATATTTTGTCTTCTGGATATGGTATGTGGAGTGTGTTAAAGTGTGCAGTATGGGTCCTGACACTGCCTGGATGGTTATGGCTGCCCATGGCTGTAGGCAGGCCTTGGGGGGTGCAGGCCCTCTCCTGGTGGGGATAAAAGCAGGAGGCATCTGGCTCCAGCGGAGCTCCAAAAACTCAAAGTAGCCTAAGATCCCCATCTCCTAGTTTAGCCAAACAAGCTGGACTAATCCCAACTATCAGGGGATGCTCTGTCAAAACAAGCAGCAGGGCCCTAAGGCAAGCCGATCCAGTGAGCAGTGAAGGGCCACGGAGAGAGGGAGAGAGGGAAGGAGGCCCCTCCATTAGCATAATGCCTCTCGGTAGCGAGCTGGTGTGCTGGCCTGACAGCCTGAGCACAGGGGCACAGCATCTCACAGGGGGTTTGGGCTCAGAGACGGGGCAGCAGGGGCAGAGGGGGCTGCAGTCGAGACGTGGGAGCTTTCTGGCTTAAATCAGCAAGGGGCAAACCCCAGCCCAGCCTGCTGATGGCAGCGCCTCCTCTTTCTCTTTCTCTTTCTCTCTCTCAGTCTCTGTGATTTCAGCTCTTCTGGCTTATTTTTAGCAGCCTTCATCCTCCAAAAGCAGGTTGAGCCCTCTTCTCTCTGAATATATAGGCCTATGCCCTGGGCTCACCGTTGTTCACCCAATTCACCAGCTACATCACTACCTCGCGAAGCTATTTTGGTGCTGCTGATCCTGTGTTGTGGCTACCTGCTGTGGTGTGGTTGTGTCAGGAGAAAAAAGAACAGCTTGACACACAACACACTATAAATCTCACTCTTCACATATGAAATATTGATTTAGCACTCTCATTATCCTCCATAGATCTCTTTTGATATTCAGATGACTAAAACCCTTTGAAACTGTGTCACGTGTTGAAAATGTGCTCGAATCAAGTGAAACCACTCTGTCTCCTTTTGTCACCATCCGGTGTCATTTAATTTTGTATATGCAGAATGGCTAAATGAAACAAATGAGTTAGCTGTATGTTATTAGCCCTAATGGGAACATAATGGGGTTAGCTCAGGCCATGTAATAATGAATATCAATATCAGCAGCCTGGCCTTTTATTAAAGCCTTACATCATCTCTCAGACACTCAATTTGAGAGGGGACCGAGTGTCCAGGGGGAGAATATTTGGTATGTGGCTGTTGTAGCACTTCTCTCCTAAGTATTAAATCAATGCCTAGGTTCTCAGAGTTATTAGCATTTTGTTATTTATAGTCACAGATTGGTTGGAATTTATCATAAAACTCACGTTTTTGTTTGTAATTCTTCCCAAACAGTGTCAGATAATGTGACATTACAACGCGTTCTCATTCCCAGGGCGTCAAATAGCGATGTCAAAGGTATGACATGTAACGTAAAGTCAAACTTTAAAGTCAGCGTCAACTTTCGTTTTCACACGGGACACAAACCCTAGGCTCCTGGGTGAAAGTCCTGGGTTTGTTTGACACATCCAACCACCCCGCCTCACGCTTTACGCAGACTTTGTTGCTCTTTTTCGCACTTCACATTACATCGCCTGATTTTATAAAGGCTTTCGGGCAGCGCTGTGTGTCTAATACAGATGCTAAAGGGTACCGTGTGTGTTTACATGACGCCGAGGGGCGGGAAAAAAAAAACATCGGTATTTGACGCACTGGAAATGAGAAAGGGCTGAGTATTAGCAGCTTTTTTATAGCCATATATACAGTATGTATGATAACTGAATGACTGTTGGAGGCTACAGCTTAACTAAAAGATCCTTGTAAAAATAGTAAACCCTGCCATCTATCTCGAGCCAGTCCTTCTGGGATTGTACTTGGACTGGATCCAGTTGATTATCATTTCAGCTCACTGTCACTCATAAGGAGGCAGGTTCCTGGGCCCAATTATCTTTGAAAACCCAACCATGGAGGCTGGATGTGATCAATGAGGCCGATGCCAGCGTCGATGCGCTCCGAGTCAAGTCTATTGATCAGCGGACGCGTATGGACAGACGTTGTGAGCTGTATAATGTCATCTGGGCTGGCGGGTGCAGGGCTGGAAGGGAGGTGAGGTGGAGGAGGAGAGGGTGGGGGGTGGGGGGGCATGGCAGCAGCACCAGGAGCCTCAGGTGTGCAGCGTCAGGAGGAAGAGGTGACAGTTTGCTGGGCCCCAGGGCCCCGGGGAGGGGATCAGGACCTGCCCTGACTCCCAACCTCCCAGCTCACGGCAGCAGGGTGACGAGCCACCCCGGGAGCCCCTCCCACCGCCGCTACCGCAATTAAAAGTCTGGCTCAGTTGCAGGCTGGAGCGCAATAAAACACAGAGCACAACAACCCTCTCACCTTACGCTCAGGGACTGAGACACACACACACACACATGCGCACACACAAGCTGGGCCACTTCTGCCTCTCTTCTCACTCCATTCGTAGAAAGACAACGCCTTAAGGTTTGGGAAAGATGATGCCTATGGCAAATAAAATCTGGCTCAGGTAAGGAGCTAAAACACTTGGAATAATGGAATAGTTGGACATTTTGGCATATACACTAATTTCACTAACTTAGAGGGGTTTACATGACAAGATCACTCTCATATCTCTACGGTAAATATGAAGCTACAGCCAGGAGACCATTAGGTTAACTTAGCATGAAGACTGGCAACAGGGGCAGCTCACCAACACGTTATATCGTTCTGGCAAAACCCAAGTGAAAAAACAAGACGTTTTGGTTTCACAGGGGGTTGTGGGACACAAAACAACAAACAGACACCAAAGATAATGTGTGAAAGAAAAATAATTTGAATTTTTCACATTTTATTTATTCAGGTGTCTGTTTGATTATATTATCAGTAACATTTTAATTTCTTTTGGCGTAAAAGCAGTCCCAATTTCAAGCCAAATATTTTTCGTCAAAAAATACTGAACTCAGCCTATAAAATATTCAGCAAATGTTTAACCGTAGAGCGCAAACTCCCCCCAGGTTGCTAGAAACAAGTGCAGCGTCCCTGGCTCCATGCGCAAACACAGAGGAGACAGTTGTTTCAAGTGAATGGCACAAAGTGTAAGACCCACTTTGTCATAAGCACACAGGCAAATTCCAATTGGAGTGTTCAGATTGCCTCTGGTGCTGGTTTTGTACATACCTGTGTGGTTCAAACTGGAATAAAACAAAAGAAAGTGCCTCGGTGAGGCGTTTCTGCTGCTCACACTGATTAGAAAACCTGCATCACATGTGAGTCGTGAGACATGAGTAAAAATCTGATTTCATCCTCTTTCTGCAGCAGAGTGAGCAGAGCCTCCGACACCTCCGCCTTGGCCTGAAGGAAATCTGTTTTCCATTCTGCTGCCAGGTCCCCAAAGCAGCGCCGTCGTCTCAATGATGATGAACGATTATTGCCCTCAGATTGCTTTATGATATATGCACTCGTTAAAAATAAAGGGCCCATCGTTTCACTAAAGTAACCTTTCTGTACATCATTTTGAGTGTGAAACTAATAATGGCCGGTTTCATGTGACATACTGGAAATGGAGACATCCTCTGTATATCTGTGGAGGGGAGGAATTGAATTCAGTACATCTTAGTGCAGATAAAACCGTGGAGCAAACAGGGCTGTGATGTACTGACCAACTGGTCAGCAGTGGCATAATGAGATCAATCGCCTCACTGAATCAGTCTCCTCTCCTGTTTAACGAAAAACGGGAAGGGCTCAAGTTGTTTATCTCCATCAGATGATAAAGACCAGATTCTTAAAATGCATATAGACACTCCTCTTGGTCTGACAACTCTCTCCGCCTGCTTCTGCGGGGGTGGAATTGTTACTTTTTACATCTCCATAAATAGTCTCCCAAACATTAGCTCAACAGGTAAAGTGGAGGTTAATTCTGTGGCTAATAAAGGCTAAAGCCACATTCCTTCTCCTCAGATTATTTTACCTCTTAATTCTTATGAATATAGTGGATTTAACATGAATTTTAATGAGTGTAATGTATGCATTTTGGTTCATATGAGGTCATTGGAGAGGGAGAGCGCCAAAGGCTAAAGTTGAGGAAAATACAGACAAGGAGGAGGTGAATGTGAATTAGAGGTGTGTGTGTGTGTGTGTGTGTGTGTGTGTGTGTGTGTGTGCGTGTGCGTGTGCGTGTGTGCGTGTGTGTGTGTGCAAGGAGGAAGAGAGAGAGGAGAGGACATTAGATGCTTAAGTCCATAGCCAGATCTCTGCATGCAAATGCTACCAGGAGAAGAAAAAAAAAAAGAAAAGAGCTTCATGAATTAATCTCTCCACTTCCACTTCGTTTTTGCTAAAGGCAGTCTTCCTCCCCAGCTTGAGTCTTGCTTCTCCTGGCGTCAGGGAAATTAATTAGCTGTTTGTCATCCCGAGCTGAACTGGGGGAATTGGGAGAAGAGTCGCGACTCAATGGCAGACACGATGGATTGGATGCTGGTTGGTTGTTTGGTTGGTTGACAGGCAGGCCGGGCTGTGACACTGCAGGTGCTACCCCTGACTTCTTCCTCCCCCTCTTCCTCCTCCTGAGCCTGAAGGAGGGTTTGCCTGTCAGCCCGACCTCAATGCACGCTGTAAAAGAGGCAGTGGCTCATTGTCTTTGTGAAGATGGAAGACGGAGAGGAGGGAAATGCTACTTTTTGTGTTATTAGAGGAGGACAGGTGGTACTCTGTTTCACTGAGCCCTAGGAAATGCAGCCTAATGTTAGCCAAGGCTGCTTTCATGGCCTCGGGCTACAGGAGGGACGGAGATAGCAGGCAGCAGGTATTCACTGCCATGGGGTAGATTTAGCAGCGGTGTGAAGCTTCCGATTTGGTCTCACACACACACACACACACACACAATACCCTACTCCCCTTATTTGATCGAGGCAGGTAGTTTGAACCAGCTCGATCACAAGGTAGTTTTAGGAAAGAGTAGATTAAGTTGAAAGTTTGGTTGTGTTCTTGACAGGGGCTTGTCAGCTTGCCAGAGCAGGTGGCTTAAAAAGAATCCTTTCTTTCACACCAGTCGAAGTTATACGCTATACTTTATGAAATAAGTGAATGGATGCTGGGATCACTAACATCTAATGCCACTGTGTCTGTTGTGTAAGAGTGTTTAGCCTATTCCTGACATTGTTGCACTGTCTGACATGCACATAAGACAAGTCAATGCTTTACAAGGACAGAAAAGAGCGAGATTTCGATGAATTAATACTCAAAATGGCTTAATTTGAGATATATTTGACAGATACTAAGAGACAGCAGGAGAGTTAATGCAGGGACATAGGATAACAACTTGAAAAATGTATTACAATACAGTTCTCTTGGTATATGTCAAATACATGTAAAAAGGCATAGTTTGGGGTGGCGTCCAGTGGCGTTAAGACACATGCCATATGACCCCCAACTCTCTCTTCTGTTGGTTGTAGCCAAGTGATATCATGGGTCAGAGGTGTTTAGATGTCAAGTTGGTAAAAAACTTGAAATGTGTTGTGGTTATGGTCAAATCTGTTCATTTCTCCCTCGATCTGACAACACGGGTGGGTGAAGCGTGGGTTAAGTCCTCCACAGCGCCACATCACTGTGGTTCTTCAGAGAATTTGTCTAACATACACTTCTTGCTGACATGGTGTGCGTGATGTACTGAAGTGTTTAATTGGGTATAATGTGTCCTCTTCTGCTTGTTTAATGCTGTTCTGCCATTGTATATGTTTTAATTACCGCCTGACAAGGGACTGCAGATGAAAATTAGCTTTATGCTAACTCTGGTACGCTACATCAAATGGTGACATTTATGTTTACACATAGGTTACACACAGGTTGTACATAGTTTCTGACAAATACATAAAATAAATGAAAATAAGTAGACATATTTCACATTAGAGAGCATACAGGTGCTCTTACTGCCAGAACTATTCTGATATATTATAACTTGGTTCTTGTTTTCATATACCTGTGGCCATCTTTTCTATTGATAATAATAACACGATACTACAGTATACGTACTACTACACCACGCTAATTGCCAAAATCTGGGAATGCTGCAACATCGCTAGGCAGAGTCTCATGGGACAGGAAAGGTGAGATTAAGTTTTGAACAAACCAGGTTAGCCAAAGTTATTTGGAAGAGAAAACAATAGCGAACTGTAAAATGATAACCCAGGCTGTCCTTCGTAAACATCCAACACAGTGTGAAGACCAACTTCCTGCGTGGACACAGTATTCCTTTTTACCAACATTTCAGGTGCGCTCACTTTCAGCTTGACCTCGAAAGAAAGTTTTAGATGGTCTGGATAAACTTTGGCTGAGCGATTCTGGAGAAATCCAATACCATGACAAATACTGATATAGAGCGAACAACGACACCGCAAGTAATGTAATTAACGTGACCTGGGTTGTGGGTTAGCTTAGCTAAGTTGTAGGTTAGCAAACTGTCCCTAGAGCTGCTGCTGCGACGCTAATGGCCAGAGAGGGCGAGACGGTTTCCCAGTGCGGCACACCGGCTCCAGGCAGCGACACTCACAGCTCTCCTGCTGCTATAGCTAACATCATAACAAACTAGAAAGTAAGCTGAAAGTGTGCGGGCGAGCCATTTAACGTTACCTGACACACAAATCATGACTGGAATAGTCTCGTGTGGCTCGAGGCGAGCCACTTTGTTTGTTTCCCATTTACAGAGCCAGGCTGAGTACAAACACCGGAGTTTTTTTCAACCGGCCAGCTAGCGGACCGCGAGGAGACATCCGCTGAATTCGACAAAAAAAAAGAGTGTGTTGGATTAAAATCGCATACCCCACCTTTAATATGACATGTATACATGTGTGTATGCAGCATCCCTTCCTCACACCAGAAGTGGCTTGCTGCTGTATCCAGTATGAGCCTAATTTGTATGACTGTGTGTGTGTGTGTGTGTGTGTGTGTGTGTGTGAGAAACATACAGTAATGTGTGAGAGAGTGTGTGTGCATGTGAGCCTGGCTGTACCTGCTGGTTGTGTGTATTGTGTAGCCTTTGTGTGGCACCCATCATTTAGACAGTAAGTGGATTGAATTTGGCCTTGCCACTTTCTACTGGCACTGTCTCCGCTGTGTGTGTTAGTGTGTGTGTGTGTGTGTGTGTGTGTTGTTCAGTGTTGTCTTTGTTGCAAACCATAAGTGGATGGACTCCGGGCTTTCTGCTTTATTTTGGCAGTGCATCCATTGTGTGTGAATGAGTTTATATGTGTGTGTGTGCCAGTGTGTATTTGTCTTTTTTGTACTATAAGTGGATGGACTCCCTCCACTAGTGTCCGCCCTGTGTGTGTGTGTGTGTGTTGTCCTGCATGTGTTGTCTTTGTTGTGTGTCTCTAATCCCCAGGTCCCCGGGGCTCCAGGGGAACAGCTGAAGCAGGGGCAGCGGTGGCTTGTCAGCCCTGGGCTCCCGCTGCTCCTCTCCCTTTCACTGCTCCCCATATGGTCCTGCAGCGCCGGGTCCCCGGGGGCCTGTTAGCGCCGCACCACCCAGGCCCGGGCCCTGCCACCAGGCACCTCTTGCCTCCTGTCTCACCCCTGCACCAGGGCCCACCATCACCCCTTAGTCCCCTCTACCCTGGCTCCCTTTGAGGTGCCCCCGCCCCCCTCCTCTTCTTTTGATTGGCTGGATTATGTCTCGATATGAACCCAGATCTTTCCTCCTCATTGTGCTGTCTTCTGTTGACCACACACGCCTCCCCACCCCCTTCCTCTCGTCCTCTACCTTTTAATTTCTTTTCCTCCTTCCCCTCATCTGTCTCTTATTTCTATAGGCCGTGGCCTTCTGTGCTGTGCGGTGAAGTTAATACGGGGATTTATGGCTCCCATTAGATGTATGAATTATCTTCCTTTCTTTCCTGCAGGAAACTTTATGGAGAAACTCTCTATCCACCCACTGCCGACACTGTAGCGTGGTGGACAGAGTAAATGAAGCTCATGCGGTATGGGCTGGCCACTGGCCCTGAAACACCCGTGGCCCCCAGTGACGCCAAGGCTCCCTGTCTGTTTAAAGAGTGATTTAGGCTCTCCGGGCCCTTGGCAGACCTCGTTGCTAGAAAGTACCTCAGTTTATCTTCACCAACAGAGCCCCGAGCGTCTCTAAATCAGCTGTCACTACCTCTCGGGGATTACCAGGGATTTATAAATGAACAGGGAGTGCCGTTTCACACAAGTTATCAAACAGATCATAAAACACCATCTCTGGGATTTGACTGTTTGGTTACACATGTTGGAGCAGCGCCTTATGGTAATGCTGCTGGTTCACTGAGTGTTGGCACTACAGAGAGGATTTCTGTGATCTTGCTTTTTGTCTTTTCTGAAAATGTGATATGGCTGCATGTGAGCACAGTGCGTCCCTCCTTAAACCAACACATGCTTGATCCACCTTCAGTGAATCCGGGTAGACATGATACCGCCTCGACGTCATACAAGTGGAAATCCACACGTCCACATTTTTGAATTTATATCATACCATCTGATTTATCACAGTGGTTTAGTCTTTTTAGATAGAGCTTTTCACATCAAATATTAATCTACTGAAAACGTGTCTTTCTTGCTCAATTTGACTGGATCCACATATTGAGTCCTAGCGCCCTCTGTTGATGGCAGGGGGACAGGGTTTTAAACCGACCACATCATCCCTCCTCTGGACCCACAGAAGGACTAACAGGCCGGCTGTACATGTTGTTGGGAAGTGGAACCTTCACTAAGTCTACAACTGCTATAAACTGATTTCAGTTCAGTAATTAGGCATGCAAGAGCTCAGACAGAATGCAATAATAGTAATAAAAGGACCACTATTCAATCTATTCAAAATACAAATAGATGGTGCAAGAGAGCCTTCACACTTAATTGTTTCTTTACAGATTGAAAATACTAGTAATAAAAGAACTTTCTAAATGTAAGGAAATTATATATATTTCTAGGCATACACACCTTTTTTGGTTGAGTTTATGGTCGCATGTGCAATTCTTTCCTCCACATGGATTACAGTTAGTTTACAGTTTCTCAACGTTAGGCCCAAGATCCCCATGTGAGGTCGCGTCAGGTGCGGACAGTGTTCTCTGCCTGTGACTGTAATATTTGTTTGAAATATTTTGGGGGGAAAAAATTGTGTTGAGAAGTCTGAAACTGACCTTTCGTTGTCATTCATTTTAGTGGTGAGATGATGAGTCCATTAATCTACTAGTCAATCAACAGAAAGTTAGCCAATAGCAATTTTGATAACAGGTGAATCTTAATAATAATATATATGTATATGTATATGTATATACATATATATATATACATATATATATATATATATAAATTAATTATATTAATGAAAATAAGTATTTCTTTCCCTAAATCTGCAGTGCTCCTTTGATCTTGAAAACAAGATGCATCCGGAAGGTTAAGAAGCACTTGTTTAATGCATGGTTTTGAGCAACCTGGCAACCCCAAAGTTTTCTTTGGCTTATAACTGATCTATAATTAATTAATATATTATGTATTAATAGCCCATTAAAGCATGTCTTTAGCGTAAGCGGTACCATAACGCCGTATACTGAGGTCAAACACCACTGCTGACCGTTTTTGGACAGTGTGAGCTGCGGAAGTGGGTCGGTCGGGAAATCCTCCGCTCTTTTTTCCCCACTTTGAAACCCAATCTCTCAGGGTCCCCGTGTTGTGTCTTTGAGTGCAATCTACTCCGCTGCACTCACGCTGCATCAGCTTCTCTCTCTCTCTCTGTATCTCTGCTTCCATCCACCACAGCGCGCCCCTGCCCTCCCTCCCTGCCTCCCTGCCTCCCGCTCCCCCACCCCCTCCACCTCTGTGCGCAGGGCTCCACTAAAGCCTGCAGCTGGCCAAGGCCTCCCCTCCTCTGGGCTAAAGACTCAGCAGGGGGGCAGGGCTCTGGATCCAGCTTAAAGAAAAGCAGGCAGATCAAGGACAAGAAATACTAGGGGAGAAAAAAGTAATGTATGATCCTCTCTGTGAACAACCCCCACCAACCATCCCCACCTCCCCAACAACCTCGCCCTCATCCCCGTTTCTATATATCTCTGCTCTCTCACTCCCCCACCCCACCCTTCGAGTCTCCCACCGTCCAGTTTGGTTTACAGCTGCTGTTTGGGCTAACTGGTTTCAGATGCAGGACAAAGCAGACATCTCTCCTCTGTAAGCCGAAATACAGAGTGACTTTTTCATGTCGTGGGCACAGACTCCATGTTTACTGTGGGCAGGGTCTACGGACAGGAACGGAGAGAGGCATTTCAGTTTGGCAAATATCAAGAGCAAAAGACAAGACGTTCAATGGTCAATGCCAAATAGTATTCCAGTGACCATAGAGCTGATATAGGAATGTCAGAAAATGACATAGATTATTAAAGACAGCAACATGGAGGTATTTCCATCGGGGTCATCAGTACATTTCTGTGCCAATTACTTAAACTCCTCCCCTTGGAAAAAATGTAGAGTCTAAGTTCTTTGGCTTGGCTTTTTTTAATGCTTAATTATTCACCTATTAATGCTTTATAGTAGCAGTCTTCCTAATGAATTAAAGAGCTAAACACAAAAAGAAAGTGTAATTTTTCCCACCCTGGAACCTCAAATGTTGTTCTTATTACTGATTTATAAATGACATTTAGTAAATGACTTATTAACCATTAACACAGCCATTCGTTACAGCCCATTACCCCTGTATAGAGTGTGCCTTATTAGAAAGTGTTGCCAACATTTCTGTTACGTTCACAAATCAAAACATGCTGTCATTTTGTTATTACCACTAGAACTGGAGCTAGATAAAGTATTCAGGTGTCACTTCAGCATGACTGATTTCAGAGACGGAGTTACTCTTGGAAGACTTCCATTACGGAAAAATTAACTAATAAAATAATACTAAACGACCATACCAGTGCGTTTCCAAGTTTTAGGTCTTTAACCACAAATCATCATGTGCATGTAACCGTTTTGCTGACCATTTTCAAATGCACGCTGTACAGTTTTACTTTTTGCGTTGATATTTTTTCCTACCATGCCAGGCAGCCATCGGTTTCCGGTCACTTCCTTGTGCTATGAAAATCCATCAGCAGACTCTTGCTTAAAGCTGCATTAAGCTGTTCGGGGTTTTGTTGCCACTTGGGGGCTGAGCGCCACAACAAACTGACTGTCATGGACAAGTTTGATATATTCTGGCCTCATAATGTTGATATGGCCAGCATGTTAGAAAACAGTTGTCTATTTCCACATCCTGTAAGCTGTAAGCTGAATAAACTCTGTAGAACTGGTGATGGTTCTCTGTGGGTTCATCACCAGGAGCGACACATAACACACAGTGCTTTGACCCGTTGTTGATTTTAAAAAAAGATTGATTGGTGCAGGTTTACGTCCTGTAATCTTTCAGTCTATGTTAACTTTAACTATGTTCACCATGCAGATTGGTTCGAAATGTCTGCAGTGAGTTACCATAATTATATTGAACTTTGATTTTTGTGTTCATTGGGATGTTTCGAGTGTCTGATATTGTACAGAATTTTAAGGAATGATGTCCTGGAACAGTAGGAAAAATAAATTGGTACGGTAAAATGGTTAGCTGTGATGTGAAGTACAAATGATGTGAATTTAACTGGTTAAAATATGCAAAAGCACTGGTACGGTACTTTAACATAGCATTCAACAAATGAGATCTTCTTGGATGATGATGATGCGGTAATCCTCATCTTTGTTGAAGAAATATGAATAAGAAGTGGATGGATGGATGGATGGATGGATGGATGGATGGATGGATGGATGGATTCCGTACACACCTCATCGTTCAGCCAGAGAATCTAGCATATGTGTGTGAGTGAGTAGACGCTTTGTGCTGTATGTGTGTATCGGCTTTACCACCACGCCAGTCATGTGTCCTCCATCAACTATTGAGCTTTTGCCTCCGGTGTTTCATCAGGTGTGCAGCCTCATGTGTTAGTGCCATACACGAGCAGATTAATAACTCCATTGTCCTCTCTCTCTTTCACTCTCCATGCACCATTCATTTGCTTTTCTCACTTTCTCTCCTCTGTTCGTCTTTGCGGCTGCACTCTGTCCTGCTTCCCTCTCTTTTCTCTCTGTTCCATTTGCAAGGTGTGATATTGCTTTAATTGAGCAGAAACATGTGGAGAGATCAGACATATCTCGGGGGATTAGAGGAAAAGCTGGGAGTTTGTGCGACTGGCAGCCTGTGTTTGGAGCAAGGGGTCTGCTGGGAATGAATGTAGTTAGTGTGACCCCTGACCCTGCGAGCTGTTGACGTGGAAGCCGGCCAAGAGGGGTCCAACAGAACGCTTTTGTTAATCTCATTCAGGGCTCCCTGTGAACTGTGGGCAGGGGGAAAGCTGGCAGCTCAGACCTGTGGAATGCAGAGCTCTTTATTCCCATGCTTTGGAAACAGAGGTGGGCCCTGGAACTAGCAAGGCTCCTTTAGCAGGACCTCCTCCACTCAGCTCAATCGACACTGACAGTTTCCTGGCTTAGGCTTGCCAACTGGCAGGGCAGTGGTGCAGGGGGGACAAATGCGCCCCACCAAGGCTGCAAAGGCCACAGGCAGCAGGACAGAACTTCTAACAGGCCGCTACAGTAGTGTACCACTGTTGGAGAGTCCCACTCAAACTCCACTACATTTACTGTTGCTAGACTAAGAACCCTTCTGCATCAGCTTTGGATGCACAAGCATAACAACACAGGCATGTATAAGATCAATGGCTTGCCTGTATACACAAGTATTGCATGGAAAAGCGGTGATAGTAACCTCAGGTATAACTCTTTTGAGTACATTCTGTCATTGGCATCATCGCTAAAATTTTAACAATATTCATATTGACAAAATAGTTTTTTATCAGTGTCTCCCAAAACAACCCCTGATCGTTTTTTGAAATCGGCTCATGCGAGTGTTTTTTTCTGATCTGCCCCTTCTTTGGTTAAGGCCTGGTTAAGTTCAAGCAACTTAGGGCCTTTTCGCACCTGAAAGCCCGACCCGAGGTTTGCGTTTTTGTTATATTCAGCTTTGGTTTCATATTGCAATCATACAAGCACGCTAAAGGAAACCGTGGTTCAGTTTGATCCGGACTGAGACCACCTCTTTTCGTCGAACCAAGGTTTGGCTGTTTGGTCCAGACTGTGGTCCGGGAAGGTTTCACACCCGTAAATTTGGTTTGGAGCAAACTGAGAAGTCCGAAAGTCCGGACCAAACGAAGTAGGTGTGAAAGGGCGCTGAAGCTATTTGATTAAGATTAGGGAAAGCTCGGGGTCATGGTCAAAGGCAACCAACACTGACTGCTGGTACGAGATGAGATACGCAAGAGGTTGAGGGTCAGAAAAGAACGTAACCCAGGTTGCTCAACAAATGGCCAATGCTCCTGCATGCAGCAGTCCAAAAATGAAATGTAATGAAATCACTGAGGACCTGTTGGAACCCCCTCAAGGACCCCTGGGAGCCCCCCGACCTCACTTTGTAAACCTCTTCTCAAAAGGGTGCAGCTGTGGGGATCAGCCCCAGTACACACACACACACACACACACACAGGACATTAACCACTCGCTGGTTAGGCCAGATCAGTCAAGATTAAATAAGTGTACCCCTCCACTGGTCTGAATGGAGAGCTGCAGGAGACTAAGTGGGAATCTCTGAGGCTGATGGCAGGTTGGGAATGAAACAGCAAAACACCTAAGCACACATACATAGACGCTTCCTCCGGAATCTGACTTTGAAACGTGAATCTTTGGGATAGTAAGGTACTGGATCAGTGCGGCAAGTAGCGTTGTCTTCATTATTTCTGTGTTTTCTAGAATAGCCTTGGCTAATAGACAGGAAGTAAGAAAGTCAGACTGCGAGGCAGAGAACTCCTCCGCTCCCACTGCGCTGCCAGTCAGCTGAGTCCGCTGCTCAGCGGAGGCGGGGGAAATACCTGCCGGTCCGCACAATGGTGCTGCTGGAATTACAGGCCCCCATGCTGCTGAGCAGCCCATCAACGGGGGTGGGGGGAGGCAGCAACATTTACAGCTTCCCATACTCCAGGTAAACCCTTGATCCGGAGCAAATGTGCTTAAATAAAAAGAGCAAAAATGCACTTATTTAAAAAACAACAACATATAAATGAATACATCCAGATGAATGATTGTAAAATAACACAATCCACCATTATAGCAGCTCATTGTCTTGAAAGGTTTCACCCTAGAATGCTCTTTTCCAACAGTCTATTTTTATTCCAGCGTAGCCTGTTTCTCATGTTTAAATTTCATTATGTCCCTTTTCAAACAGTCTCGGTGTCACAAATACCGGCCCCTTCTCCCCCTTTCAGCCAATCCCATGCCACCATAAAGCAGCCTTTTATTTTCACAGTCAAAATGTTTGGGTTTAAAGAATTTACTGAATTCAAGAGTTTACATATATTTTTCTGTGTTGATGCCTGTAATTGTGTATTTTATAATGACCGCGTGTGCATTTAACTTTGGCCCTTATAGAACTCCGTAAGAAAAAGTGTCAAAACTAACAAATTGTACACAAAAGGTATCAAACTGCTGAAATTTGGGACAACAGACAAGATCCTTTAACCACAGCCCTCCCATAAATTCAAATTAAAAAAAAATAAATGAATATAATCTTCAATGTCAAAACCTAAGCTATACCATGCCCCAGTCAACACACACACACACACGCACACGCACACACACACACACGCACACACACACACACACACACACACACACACACACACACACACAGGCTGGTGGCCACGTCTTCCTCTCCTGCTCTGCTGGTTGGAGTGTGTGCTGGGCCCAGGCCTGTGATTTACCTGCTGTCCCTGGCTTTAACGCACCCCATATGGTGAACAATGGCCCATAAAGACGCCTCTAAACGAGACAGGAGTTAAAAAGGCAGCCCAGACCGCCGTAGCCTCAGCCCTGTTTATAGTGCAGAGCCTGACGTGGCTGGCTTCAGTGTTTGGACTGCACAGTACTTAGTATGCAGGCAGATCATCTTAATTTATTGGCATAAGATGATCATGTAACAAACTTAAACTCCTATTTGTTTCTACTGAAATGTAGCTCGGACAATTTATGTCACCAGGTAACAAAAGACATACTTATTTGTGTACGTGTGGCGCCGAAAGGGAATGTTAGTGTGGATTAACATGCAATGAGTGCATGTGTATGTGTGGTGTTGCTGGGCTGTAGTTGGCGGCTCTCTGTGCTGAGCAGATGGAGTGGAGAGGGATTCTGGCTGCAGCTCTTCATGTGATATAAAGATATGCTTTCTCTCAGAGCGGCTTCTACTTCTTTGTGTCTACACAAAATGAGTCAGTGTTTAACAAACAAATCTAGCCAAATCACTAATCCAGTTATTGTTGCAATAGGCTTGTGTAGATGTGTGTAAGAGTCAGTTAACCCAAATCACAAAAAAAAAAGAAAGACACATATTTTCCCACTACCTCAACCGGTATCGAGCCATGTGAATAGTTTTGTTTTGTTCGTCTGAGTTTTGAGATATTTGTCTCTTGAGGTTTCCGGCTCTTCTCCAGTACAACGGCGGTGAATGGAATTGTATTTGCGGTGCTCACGGAAAAGAAACAATGACATTTGGAAAGTCAACACCAGTGGATCTTTGCAGTGACAGTGTACTCATTACTCTGGCTATCCCACATACCTCCCTGCGAACAGTTTTTGTTGGAGCTACCTCATACAAAAAAAAAAAAAATAGTTATTGTGAAATCTGTTGTACGTGTGCTTTGGGGGATCAGCCAAAATAACATATGTGGTTTCTGAATCAGCATGTTGCCTTTGAGTTTTTATCTATAATTTCTAATGCTGTGAGGACCATATGCAATGATATTCACTTACATTTTATTGGGGTAGAGGCGCGAGTCTCAAAACCTAGGCAAATAAAATCAGCCCAGTATATCTAATTACTTCCAAATTGGAGGATTTCATACCTCGTGATTTATCTCTAGTGCCAATGTAGGAAGCGGCGCTTCTGACTTTCTGCAGTTTATTTGCGCTTACTGCATTGTTACACTATCCTTAACTATACCATCGCTGCCATGCGGCGATATTGTAGAAAGCGAGGATTTTAAAAACGGTGTTATTGAACGTGAATCATCCAATATCAATGTTCTTGTTTGGCAGTTGGGTTAAATATGACCAAAATTGTTAGCATCGGTAGATACCACCAAAAATTTGTGTTTTTTTTTCTAGTTTTCTTGTTTTAATGAATCAACCCTTTTCGTATGATCATATACACTAATCTAAAATCTACAGCTCTATTACTAGTATAATAATTAGTGATATAGTAATTGTAACTGCAACAGGATTTCCCCACCTACCGCACATAGATGAATGTGCTTTTTCTACTTTTTTCAGCATCTAATGGGCAGATATCCATGACGCTTACTAAGCAAATTCGTGCCCCCCAGAGGATGATCCTTTTCCATTCGGGACACTCATACTTAAAACACTGAAAAATGGTCAACATATTTCCATAAAAATCTAGGATGAAGCATAACATTTGGGTGACCCCCGGACCTTTCCTCTCATGATATAATTCACGAAAGCTCTCAAAATAGCACTACTAAAACTACCAATTTAAAACTGTGCAGTGTGAAGAAAACTGTATAGTCTAGGGGCTACAAGAAGGTCTTTGGACTTGGGCAGTGTTTTCTAAAAGTGCTTTCTAAACTGAAGGTAGCAAGTGTACATTAGGATAAATGATTTGACATACTGCAGTGTGTGCAAACCTACTTTAAAGATTTAATTTTAAAGACAGACAGATCTGCTTACCGATGATTTGAAGTCATGGTATTGTACGTGCATGGTACATGCCAGAATGCCCAAGTACCTGTGAGTTACAACGGAAAAATCTGCTCAGATGCAGATGACTGTCACAGTAACTCCATGGTTTCTCTGAGACCGCATTGAGGGATAGTTCTTTGTAACAGCCTGTACTTCCAGCGCTGCTGTCCCCGCTGGCTGCTTTGCTCACGATGACCTGAGCCTTAAAAAGGGGACGAGCAGTGAGCGCCGCAGGACATTCACACTAAATAAACTTATATGTTTACACACCACCGTACAGAGGTGGAGCTAGTGGGGCGTGTAACTGCGTTGGAGCCCGCCCCTCAGGGGGTTTATGGCCAATGGGCCAGTAAAGATGTCACGGCCAACAACCCGGGAGGGCTGCTTGCAGAGAGGGAGGCGTGAGAGGGTCCAACATTTTAAGTTCAGTTGTCATTATCTCTATACACCTTTAAGGTCTTTGCCATGGTCCAGCTCTCCTGCTGGATATCACCGCTAAATCCTTTAACCTTGATGTGTCCCCCAGTCTGTTCTGGCCTGGCCTCGGAGGTGGGGTGACAGTAACACCCCCCACACACACACCCCCACCCCCCCAGCTCTGGCCCTTCAGCTAGCCAGCACTATGTTTCCTTTGTTTAACCCCTGACCTGAGAAAACAAGACGTGTCCCAGAGTTCTGAGGAAACTGAGGGGAAGAGGAAGTGTTTGGTTACAAATTAAATATATGCATGTCATGAGCCATAAATCGGTGGGCTTGCTAAGCAGCGCTGCTACTGAAACGGCATGTGGTACCAAGGCTCTCACCATAAAGTTTTAAGGCCTCACTTCCATCTCTGCTTTTCAAAGGGGATCTGGATGATGGCTGGAACCAAGGCAAGATGGATCCCAGGTGTCAGGAAAGGAAAGAATAGAGGGGGGAAAAAAACGAAAGAAGAAAATGAAAACAAAAGAGAACAGAGTAGAAGTGGTAGCAGTAAGAGTAGTAGTAGTAAAAGAAGATAGTTTGGAATGGAGATGGCGAAGAAAAGATGGTGTAGTGGTTGCATGGTTGCAGTATAGAGAAAATGGACTAAGGAGAATACCATGTTGGGAGTTATGAGAATGGTTTGCACGAGTCTGCAGAAAAAACAATATGATTTGAAGTTAATAGAAAGTGAATTGGAGAACCCCAACAAAGCTGCAAATGCCTAAAAAGAAACTGTCTAAAAAAAAATGCACATGGTTTTTAGTCAAAAAGCCAATTTCCAGCAGAATGTAACAACCCTTTACAACAACCCTATTCCCAAGACCTGAGGTTTTAAGAAGACCGTGAAGTGACTTGATAGCAGGTTCCTCCTTGTGTTCCCAATGTATTTTACAAATGTTTCAGATAGGCGTCATCAAAGAGGCAACAGCTTGACCTACCTCATCATTTTAACGTGCAGCTTGGTAGTCCAGTACAGTCAGTGGTTGGGGGACAGTGACCAGAGCACAGGAGAGGTGGCACTAATATACTTACAGATTTTCTAAGAGATAAAAGTTATTATAGCTCAAGAAAATTCCAGGGCACCACTGGCGCTGACACAAGCAGGTCTGTGGGCCAAAACAGTCTGTGAGAGTGCGTCAAACCACGTTGTGCTGTTTTCAGTGTGCTCTACTGCATGCTTTGTGAGCCTTTATTCCTCCGTCTTTTTTCCCCAGCACTCAGTCAGTGGTTTGGTACAGTGTTCAGCCATTTGTTCTGTCACTATTTCTACCAGTCGTCAGTCAGTCCATCATTTTCTACCGCTTGTTCCCGTTAGGGGACTGGAGCCTATACCAGTGGCATCGGGCCGCAGGCGGGGTACACCCCGGACAGGGGACAACTCGTCCCAGGGCTGACACATAGACAGACAAATGTAAATGGACTGTACTTGTATAGTGCCTTTCTAGTCATCCGACTACTCAAAGCGCTTTCACACTATATATCACATTTACCTATACACACACATTCATACACTAGCTAACTGCCCATCAGTACAAATTAAACTAACCATTCACACACACCTCACACACTCACAAACCAAAGGCGCAGCTTCGGGAGCAATTTGGGGTTCAGTATCTTGCTCAAGGATGCTTCGACACATGGCTGGGGGAAGCCGGGATCGAACTGCTGACCTTCCAATTGGTAGACGACCCGCTCTGCCGCCAAGCCATGGCCGCCCGACAACCACTCACTCTCACATTTATCCACTAGGGGCAATTTTAGAGTTACCAATTAACCTACGCATGCATGTCTTTGGACGGTGGGAGGAAGCCGGAGAACCCGGAGAGAACCCACGGTAACACGGGGAGGACATGCAGACTCCACCCGGATGTCATCTTTTTTTGTGATAATATGTAGCATGCTTGCAGACGTAACATGCTTCATTATGATTCACATCGGTGCCAGCAACTCTTTAATGCACCTGGAACTCCCCCTGAGCAGTGCCGACATTTAGTTCCCATCAAGTCCTCCAAATGAATTGACAAAATATGTTGTTTGTCCGTACCCTTCGGAACGACTATAGAAGCAGCATTGTTTGAGCTGACGCCTCTAATGTCAAGGATATCGTCATTTGTCTGTTCCTTCCAACACCGTTACAAATCACGGTTGAAAAAAACATCTGTTTTAGAATGTGACAATGCTATGGCTTTAGGTAAAAAAAACAAAAACAACTTGAGGAGGTTTAGGGAAAGATCACGGTTCGGATTAACATAATTACTTTATGGTCAGGGAGAAATTGTGGTTTGGTTTAAAATGTTAGGGGACCTTCGGCGTCATGGATACAGCAGCACGTGGTTAAGATTATGGAACAATCGTGGTCATGCTTTAAAAAAAATAACGTTGACTGTCGGCAGGAAACAGGAAATGCGTTAAAGACTGAGTGATCCACCCCCCCCCCCGACCGGGAAGAAATATCAACGTCTGCCCATTCACTCTATTTATTAGACATAGTATCACTGCTGTTTGTGATTTAGTTTTTTAAATAACATCCTTATTTCACATATTTGTCAGTTGTCTCTAAACAAAGACGCACACACAGGCCTCCCCCCAGATCATCACACTGGCGAACCCTTTTAACTTCATTGCTGCAGAAGAAGCGATGCCCCGCAGAAACACACAAAAAGCTTTAAGTTACAAATTAATGAGGTTATTGTAAAGATCATCTCTGTGCTGTGATTAGAAAAGAGCAGAGGAGCGGAATCGCTCGTTGACCGGTGCGGAGAAATGCGCTTCTGGTGTGAACAGCCAGGCTACTGCTCGGAGGAGACGTGACCTAGAGGGGCGCTTCGTGGCGCTTCCGCCTCCTGTGTTTCCCCGGCATAAGGTTAAAGTCTAACATGCAAGTCCTCTCTTTCTGACAGACAGCCATCAGCTCCTGTGTAATCCCGGGGCTTTGGGCCAAGCAAAGTGTTGACAGCTAGACAACACAGGCTTCACCGCGCTGTAAAGCATGTGATAAAGAATACACATGTAAATTCTGCACACATTTGCCAGATGTAACTCAACCTTAGAGCCCCTTTTCACGTTCTACTTTCATACAGGATCTCTTCACTTTCACGGTGGTTTAGGTCGTATTTTTAACGCCCGACCGAACAGCATTTGCTAATTCCTTACAATTTACAATTAATGATGATGCGTTTCATGCTTAAGGTGGACACCTGTCAAACTGCTGTTCTACGATTTTGGTTTTGATCTTTTGTGTGTTTTGTGGGGTCTTTGCATCACACCTTTTTCCCCTTGGATATTCTGTCTCTAGGTGGCACTTCTGATGTTCTTTGTCTGTTCAGCCATGGCGGCTACTAGTGCTCACGCTACCAACCAGTTATTTTTAGTTTAATTTTTTTTGAAAAAGTAGAATGCATCATCTCACACCGGAACTTCCTGAACATCAGGGATTTCACGTTGCAAACACTCCTCTGAATGAGTGAAGCGTTGGTTTAAGCCGTTGTGCGTGCACATGTGTTGCACGTGTTGAGTGACGCAGGTCAGGTGTGGGTTGTCCGGGTGTAATGTGTTTGTGCGATGCATGGGGGGGAGGGGGTTGATGGAAACAATGTCGTTCCTCTGTTGATATGGCAGCCTCAATCTCCCCTCTGGGACCTGCAAGGCAGTGGAGCAATGATACACACAGGCTTGGATCACTCAGTAATGAACTCTTAGGGGCCCACAAGAATTACACTAACCGCTCAGTTGCATTTCTGCATTGGTTTGATGCTTCTATGAGTGCCAGATTTATATGCTGCTTTCTTGCCAGGAAGCAAAATAATAATATATGACCATTTTGCATCAAAAACTGCACCCCTGTGGAGCCACCTATGGCTAAGGATGTAGAGCGGGTCGTCCACTGATCACAGGGTTGGCTGTTTGATACCCACCTCCTTTTTTCCACATGTCGAAGTGACCTCGGGCAAGACACTTAACCCCAAACTTCTCCCGATGGTTGGCCAGCACCCTGCGTGGTAGCTCGTTGCCAGGGTTGGACTTGTAACAAAAAGCAGTATAACTGGAAATGGTCAAATCTGCAGCAGGACTCCAATTATAATAATAATAATAATAATAATAATAATAGGCCTAATCTTCTTTTCCTTTGGGCTGTTCCCTTTCAGGGATCGCCACAGCGAATCATGCGCCTCCATCTAACCCTGTCCTCTGCATCCTCTTCACTCACACCAATTAACTTCATGTCCTCTCTCACTACATCCATAAATCTCCTCTTTGGTCTTCCTCTAGACCTCCTGCCTGGCAGCTCCAACCTCAGCATCCTTCTACCAATATATTCACAGTCTCTCCTCTGAACATGTCCAAACCACCTCAATCTGGCCTCTCTGGCTTTATCTCCGAAACATCTAACACGAGCTGTCCCTCTGATGGACTCGTTCCTGATCCTGTCCATCCTCGTCACTCCCAAAGAGAACCTCAACATCTTAAGCTCTGCCACCTCCAGCTCTGCCTCTTGTCTTTTCTTCAGTTCCACTGTCTCTAAGCTGTACAACATCGCTGGTCTCACCACCGTCTTGAACACCTTTCCTTTCATTCTTGCTGATACTCTTTTATCACACAACACACCTGACACTTTTCTCCACCCGTTCCAACCTGCTTGCACTCGCCTCTTCACCTCTTTTCCACAGTCTCCATTGCTCTGAACCGTTGACCCTAAGTACTTAAAGTCCTGCACCTTCTTCCCCTCTGCTCCCTGTAACCTCACCGTTCCACCTGGGTCCCTCTCATTGACACACATGTATTCTGTCTCACTGCGGCTAAGCTTCATTCCTCTGTTTTCCAGAGCAGACCTCCATCTCTCTAGATTCTCCTCCACCTGTTCCCTGCTCTCACTACAAATAACAATGTCATCTGCAAACATCATAGTCCATGGAGATTCCTGTCTAAGCTCATCTGTCAGCCTGTCCATCACCAGAGCAAACAAGAAGGGGCTCAGAGCCGATCCTTGATGCAGACCCACCTCCACCTTGAACTCCTCTGTCGCACCTACAGCACACCTCACCACGGTCTTACAGCTCTCATACATGTCCTGCACCACTCTAACATACTTCTCTGCCACTCCAGACTTCCTCATACAATACCACAGCTCCTCTCTCTGCACCCTGTCATACGCTTTCTCTAAATCTACGAAGACACAATGCAACTCCCTGTGACCTTCTCTGTACTTCTCCATCAGCATCCTCAAAGCAAACACTGCATCTGTTGTGCTCTTTCAAGGCATAAAACCATATTGCTGCTCACAAATGCTCACCTCTGCCCTTAGCCTAGCTTCCACTACTCTTTCCCACAACTTCATTGTATGGCTCATCAGCTTTATTCCTCTGTAGTTGCCACAGCTCTGCACATCTCCCTTGTTCTTAAAAATTGGCACCAGTGCACTTCTCCTCCATTCCTCGAGCATCCTCTCACTCTCCAAGATCTTGTTAAACAAACTAGTCAGAAACTCTACTGCCACCTCTCCTAGACACTTCCCTACCTCCACAGGTATGTCATCAGGACCAACTGCCTTTCCACTCTTCATCCTCTTCAACGTCCTCCTCACTTCACTCTTGCTAATCTTTGCGACTTCCTGCTCCACACCAGTCACCTCTTCTACCTTCACCTTACGCTGCATCTCCCTGTACTCCTGTCTACTCTCTTCAGTCCTCTCTGTGTCCCACTTCTTCTTTGCTAACCTCTTTCTCTGTATACACTCCTGAACTTCCTGGTTCCACCACCAAGTCTCCTTGTCCACTTTCCTCTTTCCAGATGACACACCGAGTACCCTCCTACCTGTCTCCCTGATCACATTAGCTGTAGTGGTCCAGTCATCTGGGAGCACTTCCTGACCACCCAGAGTCTGTCTCAGCTCCTCCCTGAAAACTAAACAACATTCTTCCTTTTTCAACTTCCACCACTTCGTCCTCTGCTCTGCCTTTGCCCTCTTCATCTTCCTCACCACCAGAGTCATTTTACACACTAGCATCCTGTGTTGTCTGGCTACACTCTCCCCTACCACTACTTTACAGTCACTGGTCTCTTTCAGATTACAACGTCTACACAAGATGTAGTCCACCTGAGTGCTTCTCCCTCCGCTCTTATATGTCACCCTATGTTCCTGCCTCTTCTGGAAGAAAGTGTTCACTACAGCCATTTCCATCCTCTTTGCAAAGTCTACCACCATCTGTCCTTCTGCGTTCCTGTCCTGAAGACCAAACCTGCCCATCACATTCTCATCACCTCTGTTCCCTTCACCTACATGCCCGTTGAAATCTGCACCAATCACCACTCTCTCAGCTCTGGGGATGCTCTGCATCACTTCATCTAACTCACTCCAGAGTTTCTCCTTCTCTTCTAACTCACATCCTACCTGTGGGGCATAACCACTCACAACATTGAACATCACCCCTTCAGTTTCCAGCTTCAGGCTCATCAACCTGTCTGACACTCTTTTCACCTCAAGAACATTCCTCAAAAAACTTCTCTTTCAGGATAACTCCTACTCCGTTTCTCTTCCTATCCGACCCATGGTAGAACAACTTGAACCCTGCTCCTAAGCTTCTAGCCTTGCTAGCTTTCCACCTGGTCTCCTGGACACACAGTATGTCCACCGTCCTTCTCTGCATCATGTCAATCAACTCTCTAGCCTTCCCTGTCATAGTTCCAACGTTCAAAGTCCCTACTGTCAGTCCTACATTCTTAGCTTTCCTCCTCTCTCTCTGTCTACGAACACACCTTCCTCCTCTCCTTCTTTGTCTTCGACCAACAGTAGTCCAATTTCCACCGGTACCCTGTAGGTCAACAGCACCGGTGGCGGTCGTTGTTAACCCGGGCCCCGACCGATCCGGTATGGAAGTCATTGTCACGATTCGCATTTTTAGTTTGGCATGTGTTTTACGTCGGATGCCCTTCCTGACACAACCCTCTGCATTTATCCAGACTTGGGACTGGCACATGAAGACACTGGCTTGTGCCCCCCTGCGGTTGCATTAATAATAATAGGCCTAATAATAAACTTTATTTATATAGCCCCTTTCTTAATGTACAATGTAGTTAAAGGGCTTCACAAAGGTAACAAATCAATCAAATCAATGACACATGTATTAAAAACAGGAAACACCATATTAGTAATGAAAACAAATGAATAATGATAAAAACAATCTTAAGATATACAAACCATTAAACCAGTATGCGGATTATAAAAATATCGAGTAATAACACTGATGGGTAACACCTAATCATAACCATCATTAATAAATGGTAAATTGATAGTTAATTCAACTTTATTAGTAATAGTTATTTTACTGATAAAAAAACAATGAAAACATCTTAATGAAAAGTCCAAATTCTACCACTGTAGTAGAAATGATTCATGTCACCGTTAGAAAAGCATTTGACAGTGTAATAACACTTAAAGTTGGGGTATGAGTTTCTAATCCAATACAGGTAATTTAGTCAAATACAGCTAATATGTCTTCCCGGTCCGCCTGCGGTCCATTCAGCATGTGTGCTGAAAAAAAAATCCAGTGTTTGTACTCACCTTGGCTCTGTAAATAGGAAACAAACAACGTGGCTCAGACCGAGCCACACAACACAGTCAGCCATTCCAGTCATCATTTGTGAGTCAGGTAACGTTATATGACTTGTCCACGGACATTCAACTTACTTTCTAGTTTGCCAAGATGTGCTGGTGTTGCATGTTAGCTTCGCGTTAGAAACTGTAGCGACAGTTTGCTGACCCACAGCCGAGCTAAGCTAACCCACAACCAAGCAAGCTGGCAAGCTCTGCTGAGCGTCCCCCCAGCCACCATATTTAGGTTAACTCCTCATTTAAACTTCATAAATCAACCGTTCTTGGTCCATGCTTTCAATGCGAGCAAACAGGAATACATAGAAACAGCATCGTCCGACAAAAGTTCAGCTCAAAACAGTAAGGACATTGCAATATTGCAAACATCAGTTGCAACTTTATAATAGCCATTCAAATAATGTTTACAGGATGCTTTACAAACCATTTATTAAGCAATTGTTAAGTTTTATAAACATCAGTTGCACCTTTACAGTAGTCTAACCATCCAGATAGTTTTTACAGATTGTTTACAAACCAATTATTAACCAGTAACAAAGTATTTACTATCTATCTAAGTAATGTTTATAGATTTAAAAAATGATTTAATAATGCAACTTTATGATAGCCATCCTAATAATGTTTGTTGATGGTTTACAAACAAATTATTAATTATTAACAGTGTTACAAATATCTGGTCCATCTTTGTTATCCTTATAGATGTTTTACATAATATTTCTTAAGGTTTGCGAATCATTTTGTAATCATTAACAAATACTTAATACAGTATATCAAATGTTATAGTGTGTGCAACAATAAACTGTTTAATAAATAGTTTACTAATGTAATTGTTGTCGTCTCTTATCAGTTATGAAACAATACATAATTTAAAAACGAATTATTTTATATTACACAAACTAATGATAATAATTATTAAATATTATTATATTAATAAATATTAGTAATTATAATTTCAATTTTTGTTAACAGTGAAATAAATATTCAATATCAATGAACTATCAATTAACCTTTTATTAATGATGGTTATTGAAAAGAGTTACCCACTGATGTAAAAATAAAATAAAATAAAATAAATTAAAGGTTGAATTACTTAAAAGCAGGTTCACAAAGGTTTTGAACTGTTTTTTAAAACTATTAACAGAAGTTCCTCTTCGTATTTGTGATTGGATTCTATTCCAAACATTTGGCGCATAACAAAACATTTTTGGTGCATTTAGTACACCAGCGCAAAATGACCAAAGGGAAAACTTTGGAACATACTCAGATAAGCAGTGAAAGATGTACAAAGTTGCTAAACCATTTAGGGCCTTAAAAACAAGTAAAAGAATTTTAAAATCAATTCTCAACATTACAGGTAGCCAGTGTAATGATGCTAGTACTGGTGTAATATGCTCTCTTTACCTGGTTTTTATTCAAATTCTTGCCGCTGCACTTTGAACAAGTTGCAGCCTATCAATAGTTGTTGTTTTTTTTATAATCCAGTATAAAGTGCATTACCGTAATCTAGATGAAATAAAAGAAAGGCATGGGTCAACTTTTTGGCATCTTCCAAAGAGAAGTAGGGTCTAACTATAGCGATATTTTTTTCATGCCAATTGATGGCATTTCAGTCTTTGCAACTTAAGCTGAAAATGCCTTGTTTGTGTAGTGACAATGTGAAAAGCCTATGGATATAGGGAGTGAAAACCCTAGGTTTCAAAAGGGTTAGTGTTAAACTTGACAATACACACCTTAAAGTGACCTCACATTGTTCACTATCCACAGTATCTTTCACTGTCTGACTCCACTGGCAAGCAAAAGCTTGTCGTGTCAAGCTTGTTGTCTTCTTATCATTTAAAACTTGTAATCCCCATCCTACTGCATTGTTTTCAGTGCTTCCCCTTATTTTTCCATGGAGCATATCCTTCAAGAATTCCATGCTTCACAGAGCTTCTTCTTTGAATATGTGGCAGATGAAAGTAAAAACAGGATTACAGTCTAATCCCTCTCGATTGTTTGTGTCTTTTGGCCACTGGGAGAACTCTGATGCGGTCCTGCCCTGCTGGGGAGGGAGACAGAGAGAGGTGGGGGGTGGGGGTGGAGATGGAGATGGAGACAGAGGAGAAAGAGACTTTCCTCGGTGCCGTCCAGTAATGAGAGCCAGTAATAAAGTGGATGTATTCATGGACAACTGAAGCCAGCAATTAAGGAAAGAGGTAGCTAGCTTCAGAAGGCCACTTTGGATCTTTTAAATGTAAATACAGCCGCTTCTCTCAAAGTGCTCGGTGAGATATTCCAAATGAAATCCCCTCTCACTAATGAGGGAGCTGTGATATTTCTACACCAAGTCTCTCTACGGCGCTACCACGGTAGGCAGCCCAGGCTCTTGTTGAAATGTTTTAATCAGGTTGAAGGAACAGGGATTATGATATAACGAAGTTGGCGGAGACTAGTTTTCCTGTGTTCCACATATCAACACAGTACTGTTTGATCTGCCCTGAAATCTACACTGCTGTGACTGTCTTAATTAGCTAAGTGTATGTAGACAACAAACCCTACATAGTAAATTGCAGGAGTTGACATGTCACTGAGTAATGTTCTGTGTTCCACTTAATAAAGAACAATACTTGGGAAAATAAAAGACAGTCACTGCTGCTACATCCATAGAGGAGATAATAAGACAAAGAAACTGCTTATATAGATTCTGTCAGGAGACAAATTATAGTAATTTTAAAAGCAAAGCTCTGCTACTTGGTAACATTTGGTGTTTGCAAGCTCTCCTCTCATTGCCAGTAAACTGCTGCTGCCTTGATCAGCTGGTGCAGCCTGTCACAGACGTACTGCATTTTGCCTTTGTTTCATCCCATCTGTCTGGGTTTGACGTCTCCTTCCCCATCCGCAGCATCCTCACACACTCCTTCAGCGGCGGGTCAGGTCACTACACATTGGTTTGTGATGCGGGAGTCACAGAGCCGCCGTCATCTCGCTGCCCAGTAACAAACAACAGCTTGACTCTCAATATTGTCGTCGTGTTTGTTTGTTAAGAGGGGGAGAGACTCGCTTGGCAGTGCACCAATTCAAATGAGCTGTTTAAGATATGTGAGTGCACCATGAATAGGAATGAAGGCGGTTATATGTTGCATGGGAGCCTTATGGTGTAGACACAGGCCGTTTTCTCCTTTTCCAGTCGGTGGAGGATTTCTCGGTGGCCTGGAGTGGAAGTGGCAATTAGCCTTTATTTGCATTGCCACAGATATTCATCCAATTACCACCATTTAGGCGGTTACTTTTGACATGCATTGGCTAAGTGGATATTACCATCTATTTTTTATGGACAGGACAATGATACATTTATGCCTGAAGGCACCTAGAGATCTGCTGTTGTTGCAGAGCATTTAAGAAACAATGTTTCATTCATTATCCAATGATTAGTTACAACATATTCTGAAAGCAAGCTTTTTCTGGAGCCTTCGACCATATCCAAGGGCGGTCTTCAGCGAATGGAACTGGCTCAGGTGTCATCACATGTCCTAAGTACAGAACTTCGGTCACGTATTACCAAAAAGTCATATATGGGGGGTGGATGGTGACCTCTGCCTCTGTTCAAATTTGGTCTCTGGCAGCAGATGTGGATGTCCTCCTTGATCTTTTAGCTTGGCATATACCTACACAACTTTGATCACGTGATGACATCTGAGCAAGTTCCATTCGCTGAAGAGGGTCGAGAGATGGTTGAAAGCTAGAAAATTAACCATGAGTTTGGAATATTTTATCACAGTTCAGAAATTCAATAATGTATCCCTGTTGTTCAAGTTTATCAAAAGATTTGTACAAGAAAAATGACTGTCATGTTTGTGCCCACCGGGTGAATGTAAGTCCAATATTCATTCACTTTAGAACTCGGTTTTGGTCTCCACCAACTTCTGAGAAAAATATCTGTCTCTTAAGCCACTAAATGCTCCACTGGGTTCAACAGCTAGTTGCTAACTTTTGCAGTTTGCTGTTTGGTGCTCGGCAGGTAGTGTACAATGAGTTTACCAGAGCTTTTTCGCGGAAACGAAACGGGTTTCAATACACAGTCATTTGATCCAGTGTTAACAGAAAGAAAATTGATTAGTGCAGCTTTCACACTCAAACCTCCGTGCTGCCCAGAACAATCACATCACAACACATGAGCCAAATCGGGATTCAGGATTTTACTTATCGTGTGTTGGATGCACCCGCATCTTTCTGCAGTCACATGATCTACATTTTATCTGCTCCACAGTGTCTTTTATTCACTGCCGCTGCCCATAGACTGTATAGAAAATGGACGTAGTGTCCGTGACGTCACCCATAGATTTCTGAAAAACTGTTTTGAAGCTCAAATTGGGCGACGCCGGGCCATTGCCATCTTGGCAGCGCCAAGAGGTGGAGTGTGGGTGGAGCTAAGGTGCCTGGTTGCTGAAACACGCCCATACAGCTCAAAGTTACCAAGCTAGCTAAGGCTAAGAAGCTAGCCTAAGAAGCTGCTACTCTCCATTGCTAGCCGGCTAACTATGTGGTATGCGGTTGGCAGTCCATGGTACCCGTCGTCGTCGCAGCTTACTCTTGAGGTAAGTTAGCCTGAAACTGTACAACAAAACTTGAAATAATGATTTAACTGTTATTGAGATTATAGCCTACTACACAAGATTTTAAATGCCTCAACGTTTTTTAAATGTATAATCATGGCAATTAGCAACACTAGATTAGTGTTGCAGTGTTAACTGAATTAGCGTAACTTAAATGTTTTCTTAATACTTGTCCAACAAAGAATTTTAAGGAAATCAATTAACCGAAATTTAGATTTTCACACAACTTTAGTTGCGAGTCATTCATTTGGATGTCACTTGATTATAATGTTACTTTTAGTAAGCTAACGTTAATTTACCTACATGTGATGGCAAAGTCATAATTTTTTTTTTTTTTTTTTTTTTTTTTTTTTTTTTTTTTTTTTTTGCCTATTAAGGAATTACACCGAACAAGAAATAAGAAACTCTGCAGTTTGATTCTCAGTGCAGATGCGTCGGTGCATAACAGCTCACAGATAGATTAAACTGCCCCACATTTGATATGTGTGCTGCTCCCGACAGCGAGATATGACTGCACTTATGAAAGCCCTTTTATATTTGTTACATGATGTTTATTTCTTTCAGTCCTTGTTGAGGTCATGGCCACCTGTGATGCCTCCACCAGCCTGCTACACGCAGCATAAACTGTAAGTACCAGTCTTGGCTATTTGATTCACACAGCTGATTTTACATCATCTGTCTTCAAAGGACAACAACATCAGAAAATGTTGTCTGTCAAAAGATTATCATCTATATTTTGAAGTGCTGCTTCCTTGTTCCATTTTCTCCTAGAGATTTGACCTGTAGTATAGTAAATGTGAAAAACTGAGCCACCCTCTATAGTTAACTTTATAGTTTTCATTACCTGAAGCATTTATTTTCCTAATTTTTTTCCCTCCCATTATCACAGTGTGGGTCATTGGTGAGCGAGCTGCAGAGACCTCGGGAAGCAACCTCGGCATGCTTGATGTCCGTGTCTGCTGGTTTGGCTGGGGTGGACTGCAGTGGAATGGCTTCCTCCCCTTCTCCCTGTGAGGAAGAGCAGCACGTCCTCATCATCCACTGTGGCGGCAATGACATCGCAGGGGCAGCAGTGTCAAGCTGGTCAACATGATGAAGGAGGGTCTGCACCAGCTTCACCTCCAGCACCCTGGCAATGAAGATGATGATTTTGTCTGTGAGCTAAAAGGTGCCGGTGGAAGGCTAGCGCCAATCCCATGAAGCTTGACAAGGCCAGGAACTGTGTCACCAGTGTTATAGCTACATGTATTCGTAGTTTAAATGGTGTTTTGATTGAGCACCCTCACATTAGACATGACAGTCCTGGGCTATTTTTGAAAGAACTGAGTTAATTTCACACCTAGAGGAAATTACATGTTTTTAAGTACAGTAGCTAATTGCCTTAAAGACCATCTCAAAACGCAGTGAGCTGCTGACAGTTGGCAGTGTCACTGCTTTTGAATTTGGCCTTTAGGACCCATTTTGTTACACCTAATACATAGCCCCGACCCTCATGGTTGATGTTGAGTTTTATTTTTTATGTTTATTATGGTTGTTAAAAAGTACTGTTACCAACTCTGCTCTTCTTCATTCCTAAATTTGTACCATTTATGCAGTTTTCCCACTACCACCCCATAGATTCTGCAGCTCTTTGGGCATAGCACTTAACTCTTGCACAGGCCCAGTTTGTTGTTTTTATTTTAATCAATGTGTTTTACATTTATAGTTTTAAATATTGCGTTGACCTTTTTGTGTTTTATGTCCTTCTATTTATGTTTGCACTCCTTTTGTCTTTATTACTGACTGAAAATGTTTAGATTTTACTTTTTATTGTGACTTACCTGCACAGTGAGTAGTTGTGAATCCCCCTAGGAGGTATCATTTATTTGCAAAGGTGCTAACTCTGAAAAGGTCTTCCTCACAGGTATTGTGAGGCTTATTTAGTGAGGCAAAAAGAAACATAATCAGCTGATCGGTGCATTCGATCAGCCATGTTTTGTTTTTTTTGCCTGACTATGTAGTTTTGGCTTCACAATACTTGTGGAATACTCACAAGACCTTCTCAGAGATCGCACATGAATGACACCTCCTCGGGGGCTTGTTTTCACAAGAGTATAGTTTCTCAGTGAAAATTCCACATTTGTCCTAAAGAAATATCCAAACAAAACCAGCACATTACATTATTTTTTTAGTATTATTACTTTTAATTTTTTACTTTCTGCTAAAATCTATGCAAAATTTTAAATACAAATTAACATTTTCATTTGGCAAAATCTTAATGTCTTGTGAAACAAGTGATGCCTTAAACCTCTTTAACATGGATTATGCATTGGCCTGGCCCATAAGCCTTAAAAAAAATGGGAAAAGACACAGAATGCCAATAAATACAAGTTACTTATTGCAAGTGTAATGATAGTGTAGGATAAGGTGTTATGTAGTAAAGGTAAAACAAAATGCTAAGCCAAGCAATAGGGTGCAGACACTGACAGGGAAAAGAGCGAGCCACGCTGGGAGATTGTATATCCTGTAGAGCACTGCGCCCAGGTGCTCCAGATCTGGTTGGATACTGCAATCAGCTCTCTGGCAAAAGTCAACGTGGACACAGTTATTGACAAAGCACACACACAACTAGATTAAGCAGGTGCCGTCACAGGTCGTAATAATAAGACCTCCATAAAAAGGTGCTTTCAAACGAACTCTGGAGCGGTTCGTTTGTGGTAAGAACGTGATCCGACCTCAAACCAATGTATAGTTGTTTGCCCTCGATTCGGACCAAATGAACCGAACTAGAGGTGTGAAAGCACCCTTAATGTACCTAACTCAGGAACATCGCTCTACAGCCTTGCTACTAGAATTTGATATCGCCCTTCAAGTAGCTGCTTCTTCCCCAAAATGCACAATTCACTCTTGCATCTTTAAGAGAGATCTGCTGATCATTTTCCCTGTTTTCTCTGACCAGGATACCAACTTAACTAACTTTTATGATGTAAATGACCTGGATGATCAGTTCAAGGTTATATGTAACTTTAGATTGCATCACTCTCATTAGAACAAGGTAAAGGTGCCAGTCAAATTCATCATTCATTTAAATATCACATTTACCCAGACACACACATTCATACACTGATGGCAGGAGCTAACTGCCCATCAGTACATATTAAACTAACCATTCACACAAACTCACACACCAAAGGCACAGCTTCAGTATCTTGCTCAAGGATACTTGGAGACATGGTTGGGGGAAGCCGGGATCGAACCGCCGACCTTCCGATTAGTAGACGACCCGCTCTGCCACCAAGCCACAGCAGCCCCAGCCGTGTCTATATAGAAATAATCCAGACTGTTCAAGCCTGTATTCAGCCACTTTAATAGCACCTGGCCTTGATCCAACACTCCATAATTACAGACCAATCTCTAAATTACCCTTTGTCTCAAAAACCATTGAAAAGGCTGCTGCAAAACAACTACTAGTAGTAGTTGAAGCTAATAAAATGTTCAATTTCAATCTGATTTTCACCATCTACATAAAATTAAAACTGCTCTGCTGAAAGTCACTAACGATATTCTTATGAATGCAGATTCTGGCCATCACTCTTTAGTATTGTTAGACTTGTCTGTTGCCTTTGACACCGTCGATCATACCATCTTGCTGGATAGACTAAAGCGTTGGGTCAGCATAGATGGAGCTGCCTTTAGATGGTTTTCCTCATATCTTACAGAGATATCTTTCAGGGTGAGTAATGAGAATTTTGTCTCATTGTTGGCTCTATGTCATGTGGGGTTCTACAAGGTTAAATCCTTGGTCCCATCTTGTTCAGCTTGTGTGCACCCCCATGGTCGTATTATTTGTCAGTTTGAGATTGTTGTCTACCATTGTTATGAGGACGACACCCAGCTTTATGTATCGTTTAAATCTGGCAACCTTAGAAATCTGGATACTATACACGGTTGCCGTACTGCTATCCAGATTGGATGTCACAGATTTTGTTGCAGCTGAATACAGAAAAAACAGAAATCGGACCAGGTTTTCAAAGAATATTAGTCCTTACCTCAGGCATTTAGCAGGGAATATAAAACTATCTGCTAGAAATCTTGGTTTTGTGTTTGATCAAAATCTGAATTTTGAACATCAGATTAAGGAATTGGTTCAGTCTTGCTTTTTGCAACTCAGAAATATTACCAAAATCAGTTCAGCATTGCCTTAAAACATTGTAGAGCAAATCATCCATGCTTTTATCTCTTCCCGCCTGGATTACTGTAACTCCTTATTTTTTTGTTTAAGTGAGTCACAGTTACTCAACATCAATTGTTTCAGAATATGGCAGCCAGGCTTTTGAGAAACACAAAACGAAGACATTACCCCCAAAACATTAGCCCCATTCCGGTCCAATTACATTAGCTTCCTGTATGCTTCAGAATTAAGTTGAAGATCCTCCTGATCAAAATCAAAGCCCTCCATTGCATTGCACCCACTTATATTACTGAATTTATAACCCAATACTCTGCACCCAGATTACTAAGATCTGCGGACCAAGTGCTCTTAAATGTTCAGGCTCAAAACCACGGGGGACCATGCTTTGACCGTTTTAGCGCCAACAACCCCACTTGTATAGGCTGCCAAGCAGCAGTTTGCTGCTTGCAATTTCTATTGGTTTCATTTGTCTTTTATTGTGTTTTGTTTGTTATATTGCTTTTACCATTTTATAAATTGTAGTTTCACTTGCTGTTTTATGCTGTGTACTGTTATGCATTATGTGTACTATTAAGCTTTGCTTGCTTGTTATACTGCTTTTACATTGTGTTTTACAAGATGTTTTCATGCTGTGTACTTTTGCTGGGGATTTTTATTGTGAAGCACTTTAGAACTGCTGTTTTAAAATTGCTTAATGAATAAAGCTTACTTACTTACTTACTTATTAACGGCACAATTTGTTGGGGAACTACTTTTTTTCATCCATAGAGCAGTCTGACTGGCCATGACATTATTTCCACTTTTGCATTGCAACTTCAGGTCCAATTCACAACTGATCTTAATCTTGCACTGCACTCTTTATTCATGTTTTTAATTCTCTAAAAGGCTAATCTCCACCTGGCTGGGGGAAGTAAATTCCTTAATCCCTGTCTCTCTCTGACGCTGGGTTTTGGTTTACTTCAGTTCTGAAGTGATGCAAGCTGAGTGCGTCTGAGTGCAACAGTGAGTTGGTATCCCAGAGGACTGTGCCGAGGCGGAGGCTGTGTTTGCGCTCTGTGCAGCCGGTGGCATTAGGTATCGGAGGCAGTACGTATGCAGCTTGCTCCTGAGCCTCCAGAGAGTTACACCCCAGTGGCTTCACTCTGATGCTGATGCCATAGATACTGCAAAAGCCAACACCGTCTTCATTGCCAGCTCAGTCAGCTCTGTCACACGGAGCTGACATTGCAGGTGTCGTCCTAACTAATTCTCCCTTCTACAACTTGCCAAATCATTTAGATAATTCTGAGAGCTCACTAACTCTGGCAGTGTCAGCTTTTGTGTGATTATATCCATGCATATTTAAAGTACAGATAATTCTGAACTACAAAGCTCATATTTCTAAATGTAATCTGTACATTTAACATTAGCCTCAGTTAGGTAAAGCAAGGTTTGGTATCTAGCCATTAGCCGAGGTTTGTCCAAATACGATTCTGTAATTTTATCATTAAAATGGAGAGCACAGATCAAATAAGAAGCAGGAGAATTTCACTTTGATACGTTGTATCTAAAATGTTATATTGAAGTATCCAGTGCTGTGTTTTGCATAATCTGATCAGGTGTGACGTTGACACTGATACAATGATACCACAACATTTCAGTGGTGCATGATTTTGAAGCTTGCTCCTTTCTGGAGTACGGGAGCTGTAGTGAGCTTAGATTCACAGTGGTTACAAAGGTGATCCAGAGTCATGGTGAAAACACAAATGTATGGATCTTCTTACCGCAGGAGATTCAGCCTCTCCCCTTCTCTCCCTCTCTCCCTAGTTTGCCTGTTATCGTGGCTCTCTCTCCCTCTGTGTGTTTGTTTGTTCTCCTCCCTGTGTGAATGCTGTTGTCCTCTTCTGTGTTTATGTGGCCTGTCCTCTCTCCAGGTCTCTATGGTGGAGAGGAGGTGTGGCTGAGATCCTAGTTAGTGGGCTTTTTTTTGGGGGGGGGGGGGGGGGGGCCCCCAA
>CM022476.1:28997862-29028723 GCA_011952105.1 Coreoperca whiteheadi
GTGTCGTGTGAAGGGGTGGTGGGGGAGGGGGGGGGGGGGGGGTGGGGGTTTTGGGTGGGGGTTGTTGGGGGGGGGGGGGGGGGGGGTTCCTCATCCAAATCGAGAGTTTAAAGACTGGAGTCTATATTGTCAGCACTCCAACTGCAGGTAGTGGTACATACACATTCAACCATGTGGACATGTAAAACAGCAGTGTACAGCAATTGTGGATCAGGGCTTTCCAATTAATATAATGGAAAATATACAAAATACTATTCTGTGTATTATAAGCATTTTGGAAGCAGTCAGTGTACAGTATCTCAGAAACAGTGTGGCTTGTGTTACGCTCAACATTTTATCTATTACCAAAATGCTCAGTGATTCAGCTTTGCTTTTCCATAAAGGTTGGAAGAACAAAACTGTCAAGCTTCACAAACACTGATCATTCATAATGCAACTCCAGGGGCCGTTTTCCACAAAGATAGACTTTGATTATGGCTTAGATCTAAATAGTAGTGAGACTTCAGATAAATGTCTAAATGTATCCATTGCGCAAAGCTTTTTAGACTTTTCATTTCAAGTGTCTTGACTGGTTCTTGGGTGCTTACACTTTTTATGAATTTACAGATGCATGAAGTGACTGAGTGTAAGTTGGGTCTAGTTCCTGATAATCTTAAATTTGACTCATTTGCTATGTCTTCTGCGTAAATTAAGGGTTTTATCAAAGTTAAAAATAACACGGCTGACCGAGTAACATGAAACCGCTCAGCTCTGCTCACTCCAGTAGAAAATATTTGGCTTATGGAAGAATTCAACAGTTTAATTTTGCTGGAAAAATTCAGCAAACAGTGTAAGAATACAGAAAACCTCCAGCAGCATACAGTCTGACTGTAGTACCGACCTGTAGCAGACCTAAGATGTTCAGTATCAGTATCGGAATCAGTATGTCTGCCAACTCACATTAGCGTGGAAAGTGCACCCCCCGCCTGCTAGAGTTAGACACAGTGGAAATATCATTTTACCTTTTTAAATAATCTAAAATTAAAAAGAATAAAAATGAAAAATAATATGAAAAATAAGGTAAATTTGAAGGATAAACATGCAATTTTTTTTGTGATTGCGTGCTTTCACCTCAGCTAAACATTTTGAGGGGCTGCTAAACATAATTGGCCATAGAAAATTAATGGCACAGAACATAACAATATGGAAAAGCGTCCAATTAAATCAGGAGAGACTTAATTAAAGAGATGCTTAAAGGGAAACTTTGGTGGTTTTCAAGTGGATTACCAGTCAGTCTTAATGGTATATGTAGTCCACTGAAGCAATACATTTCTGAGTGCATCCAGTGCCGTCATTTGACATAGTTAGAGGTGCGTAAGAACTACAAGCGATTTCAACTTTCTAGCTTCTACATCTGGGTCGCCAGGGGGCATGCTCGAGATGCTGCTCAAAGACAGAACTTCCTTGTTGTCTATGCTTGTCTTGCAATCTAGCTACGTTTCCAACAGTGAAAATGACATCCCAAAATAAGTGTGTGAAAAGGATGTTACGGACGAGGATGCATTTTACAGTGATTTTGCTGACTGGGATATTCAGCCATATTTATTCAAGCCACAGTATATCCTGAAGAAATGCAGTGGAAAGAGGCTGAAGCTGCATTAGCCATGCAAAAGGGATATGGCTGGTAGGGATGATCCAGAACCTGAGTCGCTGAGAACAGTGACTGGTGGTGCCTTTACTCAAATTGCCCTCTGATGCCAACAGAAACTGAATCCTTCTGCTGTTATGAATTTCAGCGTGTCACCGGTCACTCCGTCTGTTGTTTTCCTCAAAGTTAGTTCTTAAAGTTAGCTGGCAGACTTTGTGTAGTAGCAGTTGGCGCAAACGCAGTATTGTTGCAGGTCCTTGTGTCGCTGCTGTAATAAAAAGTTTGGTTCTGCTGTGTATCTGCTCCAAGAAGGTCACACTGGAAGGAAAGAGAGGAAAAGAGAGAAAGAACAATGGCCAAGCTGTGGTTTTGTTGACCTGGTGACATCACAGGTCACAGGTCAGACTGACCAATGGTAGCTGGAGCCTGGGTGACCTAGCACCTAGGTGTGATGTCCTGGAGGATTGTAGGAGACTGAGTTCAATGAACTGATGAGCTCACTGGAAGTACTAACTGACATCAATGAGATGATTGGCTCACAATAGATTGTGGCCAAATCTGAAGCGGAAACAGACAGAGAGAGAGAGAGAGAGAGAGAAATAATAAATTCCTGATTCCTTGGGCAAAGCTTCATTAATTAGCTGCATGTTATCTGTACAGCCACAGGAGCATTTGTTCAGAATTTACACCGTTTTTTATGCTGCCTAGAGGATTTTTGCCTTTAAATGCAGCCTTTTCTTATTTTGTTTTGACGCAGAATGTCTATCCAATTTTTAATCTCAGTGAGGCAGGCCATAATACAGGATGGATCCGTGGTACCAGGTTTTATCACGACAAACAATTGGGTGTCATCTACGTAGAAATGGAAGTCAATGTCATGATAACACATGATTTGACCCACGGGTAGTATGTATATAGATACGCCTCTCATCTACATCTTTCAGACTCGGTAGCCCAAGTTTATAACACATGCTTTTCTATATTTGTAGTCTCCAGCCCAAGATGAGATTACCCTAATGACATCATCAGGGGTTATTTTCTAAGACTTGCGAAAACTCCTCTAGAGCCACAGAATACATTATCTTAACTGTTTAAAGAAGTTGAGTAGAATTCCTCATGACTAGTAAACTAACCTTTAAGGCCATTCCACAAAACAAGTTTAAATTTCATACGTTCCTAGTTTTCTGGTCGGTCTTGGATTGATGTGCCCCTTCAGTGTATTTGTTGACTGAAGGTTTTGCTCTGTGTTGATGTAGTTGGCAGTGTTGTATCTGAGAGGGCTGCAGTCAGACATTGACGCAGGTAGTAGGGTGTAGTCAGGTCAGTGTCCCATGGCCCCATAGTACAATCATCTTATCCTCACTGCTGGCAACGCTAATGCCAGCAGACAGGAAGCAGTTGCTGGCTCCCGCCGGGTCAGCAGCGGTTTCAGCTGGCTCTAAGAGGCCTAGAGGCCAAAGGGGGGGGTGGGGGGATGGGGGTGTAAATGAACATCACCCCCCATCCCTTTCCTTCCAAAGGCCAATGCAGCTCCTCTGGGCTTTTGTTGCATGATGGGATATATTCAGCTGCTCCGTTCGGCTGGTTTGGAGGAATGCTGCGGGTGTACCCCCTCCCATCGGTTGGTCAATGGAGCGAGGAGGGATAGCAAAGCTCTGTTGAGGAGGGGGAGGAGTGGGGCTGGAAGGGTCATGTCTCATTGGCCAGACTAGGGGGGCACTGAGCCTGTCACATGGCTGATGGCTGATTTACCACTCCACTGGAGAGTTGAGGCCTCATAGGCCATCTCTCCCTGGCCACCACACACACACATATTCAACACACACACTTCATTGACAGATAGCCCTTACTGCTCACCATCTCTACAGTGTTTTAACTACCTTGAACATCAATGTGTTCTCTACAGTCCAGACATCTCTTTAGCCAAGCTTCACCTGAAACACTTGTATTGATTCCTGCTCCAGCCAATTCAGCTGCAGCCTTTTATGGGCTTCTCTAACTGACTGTCTTTGTCCATGTTTCTCTAACATATTCATTTTTTTTCTAAGCCATTTTTGTCATCTGCACCCATTTCCTGCACTCACCAGAGACGCCACTCTCACCCTCCCTCCCCACCTCTGCTCTCACACTCTTCACATTTTGTCCATTTTAGTTGTACTGTGATGGAAAATCCATGCTATTCACTTTGTTGTTGTTATTTGCAGTAGCTCATGTGTTGTCAAACATCTCCAAATATAAAAGACACCTGCGTAGAATGTTCTGTCTGGCTTTCAAGACCCACTCACCCATCAATAAATAAACCACATCTTCCAAACATGTACTGTACAGTTTCACATGGTCCAGTGGAAACGCATAAGCAGTCCCTTTTTTGTATAATATTGCCATATGGTGCATTAAACATAGGCTACACCTTGTAGTCTCTCTTAACCCACTAATGTGTATTGATCTGGGCTCTTAGATGCCCACTGGATATGACTATGTGTCCTTTAATCTAACAATAGAACCTGCTGTTGAGATATTAGTTAAAACACACACTGATGTCTGCTACCCTCACTTACTGTAAACCAAAATGGCTGTTATGGATTTTGTAATTTGTTTTGGCTCTTATTAAAGAGTCACTTTAGAATTGTTTGTACAGACAGTGTATTTTACAGAGTGTAAAAAATGGATGTGATTGATTTAATGTTTGGTGTGTACATTTTACAGTCACACACGACTCAAATTTTCACAAAAACATCATTTGCCTATGTTTACTGTTGTTTGAGCCAGGAATGTCTGCATCAAATTACAGCATAATCCATCCAACAGCTCTCGAGATATTTAACCCTAAACCTGCAAATAGCCCTAGAGCAATAGTTAGGGGATCACCAAAGTCATTAGGATTCATCATCTGGGGACCATGAATGTATGTACAAAATTCCATGGCAGTCTATTAAGTAGTTGTTGAGATATCTCAGTCTGAAATAAAGTGGTGGACCAACCGACATTGCCATTCCTAGATGCTGCTAGAGTGGTTAAAAACCATGTTTTGGCCATCTACCATAGTTGGTACCAAAGACTAGTGAAAAGCTGGTGGCCACTTCAGAACCAGAACATGAACCAGAATATGAGGGAAGTGGATACAAAGCATAACTGTGCCTTGTCTGTACCCATAGTACAGAACTCTACAGTAGGCTTATAAGATGGCTCTTTTCTTACTGCTGTAAATCCAGTACTGTACATACCACTTGATCCATCCTCTACCATGCTGCATATGTTTTGAGTTTGGCATCTGAGTCTGGGCTGTCTAAGTAAAAAAACGAGACCATTCAGAGATAAGAGAACACTCCTCTTTCTTTCTGTCAACATGTAAGTCTTAAGTGAAGCTGAGTGCTAGCTGGGATTCCTGTCTGGTATCCTGTCTGACATGAAAGGCTGCTCGCTGGGACTGAGGAAGGAGCATAGAGAGAAGTATTCCCGCCGGACCCTCCGGCAGATGGAACAAGAACACCTTGAAGGATGGGAGTGTCGCCGAGCCCGAGTGTTCGCTTTTTCCCCTGCAGATGAAACATAACGCGGGGCTGTCTCGAATCTCCGGCAATCTGCGGATGTGAGCGACACGGAGAGAGCACCTGGCTCTTCAAGGGAAGCAGCCGTTTGAGATGTGACAGAACGCCTTGTCAGATAGAATCACTGTAATGGAGAGATAATCCCACAGTCATCACTCAGAAAGGCATGTCTGCAGGGCATCTAGGAGGAATAACCAGATATGCTTTGCAACATTTAGACGGTAAACGTCACTGAAGCTCTTGTATTTATCACAGGCTAAAATCAAAACTGAGTGATACTGGAAGGAATTTAGATAAGACAAACTTTGAAAGCACTCTGAATTTTGGTTGAAGTAAGGAGAGATTAACAAATTGATACTAATAATAATCCTTTATTGATCCCCCAGAGAGGAAATTCGGGTGTTACAGCAGCGCAAAAACAGATATAAGTACAGATAAATAGAGAAACTTAACATAACATAGATAAATTATCTGTATATAAAATAAAAAATAAAAAATAGAATAAAACAAAAACTATACAAGAGCAATTAAAATAAAATTTACAAGCAATATCAGAACACATACAGTACCCACAACTTGTGTGGTACATGAACTGTGCATTATCGTCTCAAGCAAAGTGACGTATTGGTGTGATTAGTAGCAGCAAAGTCAGCAGATTATAGTATACATAAGAGTGATGAGACACCGTCCGCTATAACAGTGTACACCAGAATATTGTAAAATATGATTATGCATGTAATTATACTTAGATTTGTCTATATTAATAATATTGATATATATATATCATATTACTATAACATGATATAATAATAATATAGTATGGCATATAAAGTAAAATGTAATGTGAGTGTAGATATAGTATTACATAAAGTACAGTACTGCAATATAACTCAGAATGATATATAATAAGTACAGTATGCACCTAGTATAGTATAATGTAATATATATAATATAAAATGAATAAATAGTAATAATAAAAAATAAGGTTATTATTTTATATACATAATAACATAATGTAAATACAAATTATCTTCTAAATGTAGATCAATAAGCAATATTCTGCTGATGCTCTTGGCTGGTGAATAGTCCCTGAGTAGAACAGGATTGGTCCTTGTAGGCCTGTCAGTTGACAGAGACAAGCCAGACAGGAGAGTTGCAGCCACTACTGTGTATGCAGAGATGTGCCTTTCGTCTCTTGTCACTCAAAGGCTCTTGGAGGAGTTTTGCTGCCCAGCCACCTTCCTTGACCTGTCACTCAGTCCTCTGACAGCTGGTAGGCCTCCCTCCTCCTCCTCCTCCTCCTCCTCCTCCCCATCCATCCCCCTTTTCACTCCTTCAACCTCCCCGGTCCCTCCCAGTCTTCCTTCTCAATCCCAGATCTGGGTCTCATTTTCATGTGTTAGGCACCCCCGTCAGCGTGACAGCTCCCTGTCCGCTTGTCTCATTAGAAAACAGCCAGTTTGGTCTGGGAAACAGCAGGAGAGGTGATTGGCGTTCAGTTCTCCCCAACCCGGGAACTGTGAGATCAGCTCTGCTAACACCAGTCAACCAGATCATCATCTGGCTTGATCTAACATCCACACATACACTGATCCGCACGCCCAGACTCCAGCTGATACATGTGCGTGTACATGTGCGATCTTTTTCTCCCTTTTCCCACTATCAGTGCACTTTAATTTCAGTTACTACATAGGCATGAGTGTTTATGCAACCCAGTATTTCCCACTGAAGTTACTCATGAATTGCTTGGTTGCATATTTTGGATGCATTTTGAATCAGATTTTGTTTTTTAAAGAAAGAGAGATAGAGGCCAGGTCAGCGTGTGAGTTTTGTGCATGTCACTTGAGCTAATGTTACTGCAATTTGAATTAGGATACCCTCAGCAAGAAGGAGGAAACTGGTAAAATGTCAAAAAGACAATCAAATTTGTTTGATTTGTTCAAGGTCAGTAAGCAGGCCAGAGTCATTTCGGCGGATCAACAGGGTGGCAATAATAGTTCTGTATTCAGGCAAGTGGTTTACTGCGTTTTGGTGTCTTAATATTTTGACATATGATTACTGTAAGCAAGTGGGTGTTTGTGCTGTGAAATAAGTCTGGCTATATTAGGGGGTGCGTGTGTAGCTGCGCCGCTGTCAATAGTACTGAAACGGAGCAGAGGAGAGCAACAGACAGAACGCTTAGGTCGATTAGCCTGCTTGCTTTTCGGGGTTGTAAATAGAACTAATTCTATTTTATATTTTATAAAATTGAATTGATTTGAAAGTTCCATTTACTCTTTATCTCCCCCCTGACCGGCTCAGCACCAGCTGTCCACCAGTGTGGCCTGCTTGGAGCAGACACGTGTCACGGTTTTGGGTTTATGTTCAGTCCTTTCCTGTTTTATTTTGAAATAGTCTCTTTCCCTCTTGTGTCTTCTAGTTTTGCTTTCTGTTATTCCTTTGTTCTGTGTCAGTTTGTCTTTCTCCCTGTGGCTAGCGTTCTTGCCTTTTCTCCAGTGATTCTCATGTTTGGACTATCTGTTTGATTTATGGACTTTGGATTCTCTGCTTGCTCCTTGTCTCAGATTTGACTACACCATAAGCCTTTTGCTCTTAGTTATTAAATCCTTTTACTGCATCTGCTCTGCCTCTAGTTTCTGCATTTTGGACCCATTTTGGGCCATGTTCTCCTGCTACTCTGCTAGCACCATTGTGAAAACTCACCAAACTTTCTTAGAGCAGCAATGCAAGGGTTTGCGTAAGATTTCTGGAACAATATTTAGCACCAACGGCTACTATACAAAGTCTGCCAGCTAACTTTTAGAAATAACTGTATGGAGAACAGACAGAGCGACCGGCTTCCTCCGGTCTGCACAATTGGAATACTGCACAGCAAGGAACCACAATTCTTTCAGCTTGGCCATCTACAACAGACTTCCGGCTAACGACTTTACCTTTAATGGACTGGTAACGTAACTGGGCATTACATAACTTAACAGTGTGCTTGGCTAAGCACAGGACTGTTACTTTTGTGAATGTGTATTGTATGTATTGATTTGGTTCATTGAGTTTTATTGTTGTGATGTGTCTTCGTTTGTTAGGTCACTAAGTTAATGTTGGTTAACATCAGCTTCACACAGATCATCTTTGAACGCAAGCTGTCTTTTTTTTTAAATTAGGCACTGTTATCCTACACAGATCAAATACATACACTTCAGTTTGACTCCTAACAGAGACACACTCTTTGTCAAACATGGCTCAGGTGCCATTTGACTATTGTAATGCACTGTTTGTTTGCTTACCCACTAAATCAATCAACCGGCTACAGTATATCCAGAGCTCAGCAGCATGCGTCCTTACATACACCTCATCTTGCCTACACATTACAGGTGTGGTTTATAGTTTGCATTGGCTTCCTGTTCAGTCACGTATTGCTTTTAAAACACTTGCGCTAACTTACAAAGCTATGCATGGAATAGCCCCTTCTTATATCTGTTACCTAGTCACTCTGTACACGCTGTCTCGTTCCCTTCACTCAGCTGATTCTTTTACTCTTCAGCAGCCTCCCTGTATATTAAAATCTATATGGGAGAGAGCTTTCTCTGTCGCTGCACCCAGGCTATGGAACACACTTCCTTGCACTGTTAGAGATGCTCCCACACTAGCCAGTTTCAAGAGGCTGCTAAAAACTCATCTTATTGCCTACATATAGATTTCTTTTAACATTATTTTATTGTATTGTACTGTAATGGTTATTTCAGAATTATTTTGTACTTCATTATTCTTGTATTTTATTTCTCTTAATTGTTGTTGTTTGTAGCGCTTTGGGTTTTAGAAAAGCGCATTATAAATAAAATGTATTATTATTATTTTGACTTAGTTCCCTTTGTCTAATGCCGTGCAGCCTCAGCGATAGCTGCCATTTTGGAGCCAAACAGCCATTTTGGATCATACACACACACTCTCCCTCTCTCACACAGACACACAGCCTTGTGTTCTTTAGTTAGTACAGTTTGGTTAGAATTCATATTGTGTTATTTGCTTTTATTATCATCTAATAAATGCTTGTGTATAATTATGCTGGTTTCTTTAATGATGCACGAGAGAATAATTTGCCAACCTCTTCTATGTTGAACTCGAAATTCTGCAATCCTAGATATTAATGGTAATTTCGGTTATTAATTTAATTATTAATCAGTTCCAAATTGATAGTTTAGTATATTTTATGAGCCTGAATCAATTAATTAGCTATCCTTTTACCTTGTTTAAGGGTGGAGCCCTGAGATTAGTATTCATTAAAGTTATTATTTCTGATTATTTTTGATAATTTTGATAGCCTAATTTAATTTATTGCACCTACACAATTTGGTGTCCCCTTTAACCATTGTAAATCCCAACAATTACACCACTGAATCAATGAATGGCATGGATAAAAGCAAGGTTGCTCTATCATCACCTTTCGCATTCATGTTTGTTCAAACACTGCTGTATTTTCATAGTTTACTCATATTTGTCATTGTCATTATTTAAAATGACTTTTTACTTATGTGTTGCATGAAAAAGTTAACAAATTCTCCTAACCACATGTATGTTGTTTAGTATCTGTCATTTTGAATGTGTATGACTTAATACTTAGAATTTGTCCCTCTACTCACTGTTTCAGTCACATCTTCCGCAAACACTGGTCTGTATGATTGCATCCCAGTTATCTTCTCTCAGGGGACGACTCTTGATAGAGGGAAACCAAGGTGTTTACTTTTTAGACCTGAATATCAAATGGCCTTGAAGGACAAAAAAAAAGCTTAAAAAAACTAAACATCAGACGGCTATGATTCCCACTCCTTTATTGTTTGTCCTTGAGTGTTAATTGTGCAACGTAGTGAGACATCCATTAGGCAGGCTTGCGTTTGATGTTTTTTGATGCGAGACCTAGATGTGAGACGGTGAATAGTTAAATTCTAATTGCGTGAGGAATTTGTATCGTTATAATTTGGGGAGGCTTTGTATTCCTCCCTTTTAATGAATGTAACATGGCCATCTAGGATAGGAAGGAGCAGAGATTTTGTGAGTTTATAATGAACTGTGAAAGGCTTTTGAATATGTATGAGGATGCGAGACCCTAGGCAAGATGTACACAAGCTCCCCTGATGGGTGTGAAGTTGATCATATCATCTCCTTCCAAAGAGCAAGCCTCATTTGGTAGAGAGTTTAATCCAGGGCTCATTGTAACGTGGCACAGCTTTGTAAGAAGTGGAGCACAAGGAAGAACTGTTGCATGATGGGAGGAATTCAGTGCATTTGATTTCTGCTATTGCTGCCTCAAATCAAGAGTTGTCGCATACATTTCATCTAAAAATAAAAACAACTTAAATCGTAACTGTTGAACTTGTTGAATTATTTGGAGATGTGAATCCACAGTTCACTTTTACCATCTCTGTCTTAGACCAAAAAATACTATTCATAGGCTTGTAGGTATAGGCAGTCAGGGAAAGAAAAGTATGATGTTAGAGTGCACCACAGACTGCCATTTACTTAATGTTATCGATAACCAATGTTTTTTCGGAAACAGCTATCCTTGGCAGAAAAAAATTGTGGTTAGCCAACAAGAGTTCAAATTTGATCAAAAAGTTAGGCCTACATGTAGGTAGAATTCATGAGGCAATAAAAATATTATCTGAGCAGGGATATTTTGGACATACATGAAAGAAGTTTTTAAAAAAAGGAGATCAGATTCCCATGATAGCTTTCTAAAATCCTGAATGTACTGAAGGAGTCCCTTGTATCCCACAGAGCAGCACTTGCACTAGAGCTTGTCGAGTAAAGGTGTGGATCACAGGTGACTTATTGTGAAGGGTGTGTGTTTTCATGTTTTTTTGGTTGTACCAAGGATGAGATGGAAAGGAGGCAATTTATCCAGACTGAAGCCATTTTTGCTCCTCACCTCTGTTGTTTAGTGTTGGGATTAGTTCAAGGTTGTGAATTATGTTTAGGCATGGGATATGGTTAAGGTTAGGTTATAGTAATGAGCTTGGCTGGGGTCACATTTCACTTTAGAATTAGGTTTAGGTTAAGTTGAGTGTTAAAGGTAAGTGAATAAATGCGTCCAAAAAATATTTAATACAGGTCCATGAGTGTGCATGCCAGATTTGTGTCAGTGAGCACACTTCATAGTTCACCACTTGATCCCTGTCTCTCTTCATCTGCCTTAAATCGCGACATTGACCTGACGTGGTGGCGGCTGCTGAGGGCTCTAAGTGATGACCCTTCAACCTGGAACATTTTAATTTCAACCTGTGACGGCTCCCCCGGAGGATGCTTTGAATGTTAAGTGTGCCCTCCAATCCCGGCGCTGTATGAAAATGTAATCAGAGCTCTATCATCTCCCTGGTCGAGAGAGGACTTTCTTGGCTCTATGTGGCAGGCGTTGGGGCTGGCCTCATTTCCCCTGCCAGCAGGTGTCCTCTCTGGATATAATAGGCTTTACATGTGTAATTAACACATGGCACTGCTGCCTGCGCTGGCCATAGCCTTAGCTTTGCCCCTGTCACCATGACTTTCTTTCTCTTTCTTTTTCTCAATTTATTTCTCCACCCTTTCCTCTTCCTCTTTATTATGAAACATAATGGCCTCTGGGCCAACTCACGCTGTGGTGAAAGTGGGTGCAAGAAGACAAAGACAACACCTTGACGAAGAAAGCCAAGCACTTGGTAATGCAGGGATGGATCGGTGCTGTACAGGAAGGTTCTGTAGTGTGTAAGGACATGGATGGAGTTAACAGCTTGCTGTGTGGGCCGACTAATGCCTTAAAACCCCCCTCTCATGAAACCTGTAATTACCAGGGCTCCGTTAATCAAGAATGAAACAGAGGAGAAGCAGTGGGCTAATTGGGGCCGACGTGCTCTGTAATTAGAGTAATAGTCACACATTGGGATTTTATGAATGAATGACTTTGCCAGGTTTTTTTTCACACGGGTTCATTGCATTGGTCAGAGCTACCAGCGATATTTGCATGCATTTATAGAAAGGAAACAATATGTTACTGGTCTTTCTTTTTTTTTGTCCAAACAGCAGATTTTCTCTCCAGGCCTCCTGACTAGGCCAGTGTTAATTATGTCTGTGGCCGAGGATGGGGGGAGGGAAGTCCAATTATTTTTCTCTCCTTCTCTTTTTTGCCCCAAACCTATTTTCACCCATGTGCTGCTAGCTGGCGGGGCAAGGAGGTAGGTTTCTGTGTTTGTGGAGCTTTATTTGGAGAGTGTGGAAGGAATTCATCATTTGGTTTATCATAAACACAAACTCTGACCTATTTATGATATGACAGCAGCCCCGCAATCAGCTCAACTAATAAATAATTTTTCTAATGATTTGAGGGATTATTGAAGCAACTTCTTCCAGGTTTGGAGACACAAATGATCTCGCATATTCCTTCCACTTCTTTTTACTGCAGAGAATATAGGATGTAGGTAGCCTCTATACACTAAGGTGATAATTTGCACTTTTGCATGTTTGCAGTCCTGGAGGGTATAGTAAGGGCTTGCTATTTGAATTTTGAAGACTAACCCCCTGAAAACCCTCTGATAAAATATCAGTGAACTTATAATCGCAGTGTGCTTCATAAAACTAATTTCTAGAAAGTGTCCACTGACCATGTCTAAAGTGTTTGTACCTAATCCAAATTACCACAATGAACAGCAGCCTCCTCATTGGCTGCATCCCACTGCCTCCCTGCACTCTCTAAGAAATCTGGGGGGTTTTTTTGCATGTCGTTGTAGACTTGACACAACATGTGCAAATAGGAACAGTTTCGGACAGTTTCTCTTTCATGTGGTTACACTCAGTTGTTCACATGAAAAGTGATGGAAGTGGCTGTGTCAAGCTTAAGCTTTCAAATCCTGCCTGCTTTTACAATTCCAGACAACTGGCCACAGCCCTCTCGATTCTGTCTTCGGAAAGGGGGTTTCAGGCACTATTAGAAGATCTGACAAACACTTTGATGGAAGCATGCTAAGGTCTTAAAGTTGTAATTGCCAAATTGCCTTCCCATGCACAACGGATTCATAGGAAAAGATGCAGGATGTGATCCGGTGCAATTTGATCTCATTGATAGCAGTCTCACTGTTTGCTGTTTACTCCTTATACACCGTATCAGAGCTGTATGAAGTTATAATGCAAATGGAGCATCCATTCATCCCATCCAAGTGTTGAAAGATGGACTTCATATTGTGAAGCAGTCATAGGACCTACAGTGTATTTGTCACTGTGGTTAGTGCTAACTTCGATTGTTCATCAAAACTGGGTCTAACTTAACAATGGTGCTTTGGGGCATTTTCTGAAACAGATAAGTTTTAAATATTGCAGGGAGTAATAGAACAAAAAGGAGGAGCCACAGCGAGCTGCATACCTCCAACTCCTCAGCAAGGTAACCAACTTAAATCTGTCTCTGTTGTGTGGAAAAAGTACTCGCACCGTGCAAGTTTCTCTTCGGTTGTATTGCTGACAAAGTAACTCATTAAGAGTGATTGCCTCCCCCAGAATTCTGAAGGTATCCAGCAATTGTTTTGAGTGTTTGTTCATTGTTGTTGAGCAAACACTTGTGGATTTTCCTCTTTATAGAATATCCATATATGAAAATACCATCAGCTCCATGCTTACAGTTCATTATATTTCTAAAGTCAACACTGGGTGGAGTTTTTACATTCCATTCTTATGCACGTCTGGGAGGCTAATTTCTTGTATAAGAGGAGGAGGAGGTTTCTAGGCTGCATACTACTCCCTATCTGTTATTCCCAGGACAGTTTTGTTGACCACAGAGAAGAGAGGGCATTGGCACCTCTCCCCAGTTTGGATGCTTCCCTGTCGAAAGGGGAAAGGCCACAGCAGTGATTTATGGAAGCCATCCGAAGATGCAGGTCCACTACCTGTGGCTGATATCTTCTCCTCTATCTCGCCTCTCATTACCTCATTTGTCATGGCGCGATGCATCGCACCATCCCCCATAAACCCCCATAAACTTCAAAAAGGGTGCTGGGTAGATCGACTTCCTCCCTGTCCTCTCCTATCATGGACTTAGGAGCCATAATCCCAATGGCACTGGCCCATTGATCTCCACAGAACTGGCTGACTGTAGGCACAGGACTATGTATTTTGATTGAAAAAGTCGACACACTAAAGAGTTACCAGAAGAATGAGTCAGCTACAAAATAACGAAAGTGTGTGTGTGACTTTAAAATAGGGTTTTTGCTTCAGCAGAGGCAATATCAGTCCTATATTTACATTGGGACTTTTAAAAGTGACATTGCCTTAAACTGATGAAAAGCTGAGAATATACACAGTCAACATGTGGAGAAATGCGAGAGGTTGCTAAGAAGGGCACTGGTTTAGCTGGGTGACACGCGTGAAGGTTTGCATGTCGTAGTATTTCTCAAGATGAAGTAAAAAATACGTAAGATGAATGTCTAATAATGACATAAACATGCACACAGGAATATATTTTCAGTGTGTGGGGGGGCTGCCCTGAATACATGCATGTGCGTATTAATGCTGAATTGACAGATGCGTGGAAATATTACAGCAGTAAAAACAATATTATCCATTTCATCGAGAATATTTATATGTACAACAAGCTCAGCTGCTGCTGACTCGCTCAAAACTGCAAACAAAAAAAAATCTTTAACATACAGGCTTAACACGTACTGGGAGATTACCACTTTAGTGCTTTATTCAATATATTAATAATGCGCCATGTTTCAGATATATGCCCATCAGCACCTGTCAGTGCTTTCTCTGCACAGGGCGTTTGTTTTTATCTCCTTACCTCCACCAGTCGATAGTGGGTTAGTTGGAACTCTGTGCGCACAAGAGGACAGAGCCATTCTGTGTTTAACAAAATAAGAAAATGCTGGATTTTTCAGGCAGAAGGCCCCCAGGGTGCATTAAAAACCATTGTAAATTTTGAATAAATACACCTGTGGAAGTACAGATTACATGCAGCCTCACTACTGGACGCTTTTCCATATAGCCTATCTTTATTTGGTTTTGGACTATTTAAAGTGAAGAAATGTGCTATTCATGTAATTTCTTTAAACCACTAATTTGCTATGACCAGTTATGCTTTAACTTTTAGCTGAGGTGAAGGCACGCAGTCATGTCAGGATACTTAGGTGGAAAACCATAGACATGTTTATCCTCCAAATGTGCCATATCTTTTCATACTTGAACTACAACAGAATAATTCACGCACAAGAATTTTAAAGCAAATTGTTGAGATTATTTTAAAAGGTAAAATGATATTTTCACAGTGTTTTTCTCTGGACAGTCCCTACAGCACCCCCCCAAAAAAATGTTGGCATTGGACATAATTTCGAGATGGTTTGGCGAATGGCTTGTATTACAAGGTGCTTTACAGATTCACTCCCAGCATGCAGTTTGTTCCCCTCTATATGTCCTAACTGCATGAAGTCTGGATCATTCCCCTGAGCTGTGTTTTAATGTAGAGCCTTTACTCTCTATCAGGGACATCTTCAAAGCCGTTATAATGACACGGTGTGCACACCTCTGCTTCCTGTTCCTCCGTGGCCAACAAAACAACAGGGATCTTTCTCTTCACATCCGCCTCCGGAGCCCTCATCGGCGAACACATCCAGTAATGGACAGGGCACCTCAATATGCCCCAGCCCCTCCTCCTATTCTCCCACAATCCCCTCTGTCTCGCGCTGTTTTCTCTTTCCTCTCCATGCTCTCAGCAGTCAACATACTCCATCAGGCTCAGACTATTATGACTTTCATCTTTGCCTCGTCATTTATTGGAGTGGCTTGTGCTATTAACACGTAGCTAGCTAGTGTTTTAGCTTTACTTCGAATAGAAGAGCTGGACTCTTCTGGGTGCTGTTGTATACCCGCGGTTATACAACAGGCGTATGCACTCTCCTGTTGGTTTAGCGGTACACTTATCAGTGCCACCTGCTCTTGGAGTAGCCTCTTAATTATCAGATCAAAGGCAGTGAAAAGGTGCTAAGTGGTTAGGAGCTGCCCCAGCACGCTACTGGCCTTTGATCCACTCAGTCACAGCCTCCCCAACAGCAGCCTGCCTTAAATTAAATATGGACAGACATCTCTCTTTGAGTTCAGCCCTTTTTCCCTCATAAGCTGTTGCATTTTTTGAACATTGCATTCTGTTTGATGTGAGTGACTGCTTAGCCTGACAATGGACCGCAGTGTGCTTAAAAAGGAGTGGCTGGCTAATCGAGGGCCGGAGTCTCCTGCTGAGTTACCTGGAAAGGTCTCGGTTCCCTCTGGACCAATCAAGCAACTTGTTAAGAGTCGCCTATAATAAGACTGTGTATGTGTTTGATGTATTATTTGTGTGCTGATTTATTTGATGTTAGAGTAAACACCAGACCTCATGTGTCCTGGGCTGCAGACGCTGAACACCGCCTCCTGTACGTGAGCGCTGGATCTGGTCTGGTCTGGCCCCGGACTGTCCCGCCACCTCTGTTTTGCATTAGACCAAAGACTGTTTACGAGTACAGAGGGCAGACTTGGCTGAAACAGTTGAGGTCTTGTGTCACCAGATGTTTTATAGGGTAGGCGGCATGGAGGAGGCCGGCAGTAAGCAAGGAGGCAGAGGGGGACCGGCGCAGGCTGGGCCGGAAGTCAGGTGCTCTGGGTGCCCTTTTATGGGCCAGTCCACTAATGAAAGTGGGGTTCTGGGACCACTGTGGAACATCAGAGGCCACACCACCCCACCACACCCCCACTTCCATCTACACAGGAATGTCATAAAGCTTTAAACGCCCCCCCCCCTTTCATTATTCACTTCCGCCTCCCCTTTGACTCCACTGTCCTGTCTGCTGATTGATTGGTTTCCATTTGTTGTCATGTTTTCAGGTGCCTTTACTTCACCAGGGTGTCACAGGATGGGAGCAATAAGTTATTATTAGGCAGATGAAGTGTAAGACGTTCCCTGGAGAAACCACAGTCAGTTGTTTGATAGCAGAAGTAAATGTGATAGCTATGATAGAGCCCAGACGTGTGGAGAGCCACCAGTCACATATGGAACAGATAAAGTGAGTGTTTCTATGGTCAACTGATCAACACACCCTATCTCTGCTGTTCTGCGTCTATCTACCCATAAATCCATTCATCCATGGGTGAACCCAAATGTTAATATGCTGTTCTTATATATAGACTTGTGGGTTCTACCCTCATTGACTTTGGTCATACATACTGTGATGTATCTGATGTCATCCTGTCAAGTCTTTGAGGGATCGGGCCATGAGGGGAGAAAATGCGTAATGAGACTGGATTCAACACCTCAATCAAAGGCTAATGTAGAGATCTTGACACTGTATTCCATCTCCATTTTTCTCCAAAGAAGTAATTATTTGTCTTTCTGCTGGCATTTGCTTGTGCAGGGTGATTTGGCTGCTTTTGGCTTGAGGTATTTTAATTATCTAGAAAATTAAGTCCAAGTAAAGCCATTGGTGTTAAAGTCAAATGTGAGTTGCAAGTCATTTTTTGTTTTCATCAAGTCGAGTCTAAAGTCACCATTACTAGGTCATGAGACTCAAGTCCAGACCTCTGGTAGATTGCCACACTAGCGGACTCTCTCGAAGCCCTCAGAAAGTGCACGAGACCCCTTGCAACCTTGATGAATTGTACATTTCGCGAGGCACTCTTGACATCACAGGTATGCACACGCCTGTAAAGTCCACAGTTCTGCCAGTACGGGGAAGTCCAAACAATTGGATTCAGTCCATCCAGCTACTCCCCCAATCTTCAGGCCAATCCCCACTCCCAGCTTCCTCTCCAAACCGTCCTCTCCCTGTCTTGCTGAGCTTCCTAGAACTCCAGCATGTATCACTTGCCTCCTTGCTCGCATAGGTTTCAGTCCCATGCATCACAGCAGCTTAACTCCTATGTAAATCAGCAGGTTGAGATTACATCCTCTGCCCGGTCCAGCTAGTGCTGCCTGACTGAGGAAAAGAGGGCATGTGGTGAAAGTGAGAGAGGGAATGTATGTGCGTGCATATGTGTATTTGCTCCCCTTCCTCATGGGAGCACTGTTGCTGCGATCTCCCCCCAGCAGGCATTCGCAGGATCTGACTAGATTACACCCTGAGCTCTGCTCGCACGTTTTAGCCACAGTACATGCATGAGTGAAAGACGGAGAAAACAACAAGGGGGAGGGGGGCAGGAAGAGGAGGAGGAGGCTGTTAGGCCAAAGAGGGACTGTGTGCTGGCTAGCGGTGTGGAATAATGTCCCTGTTTACTTTCTGGGCTGTTGTCGTGTTAAACAGCAGCAAGCCAGGCGGCGCTGGATGTTGGGAGGGGAGAGGACTAGTAGAGGGGTGGGGTGGGGATAGCAGCTGATCTACATGATGTCTGTATCAGTTGTGGGGTGGGGGTCTTGATACATATGGAGAAGAGGAGGCATGCATAAGGATGAGACGGGGAATGTAAAAAGAGGACACAGAGTGTTTTACAAGGTCAAGTTTATTGTTAGAAAGACAGGCCTGTATTCACAACACATGACATAAGATTTAATGAAAAGAGTAGATTCTTTTTCTGAGTGTTTCACCTTGTTTCCCTAGGTGTTAGATAAATGCTTTTCTATATCCCACTTGCCAACAAAGCAAGCAAAGCAAGTCCAGTTTGAAGCAGGAAGGGGCTGAAAGAAGGAACCATACGGCCGAACAAATATCTGCCTGCCTTACATGTCACTTGGTAGACCCTTAGCTCATAATGGAACAGTGTTTGGACAGTCTGGGTAAGGAGAATAGTATGCCTTGTCGATAGAGTGTACCTTTACCTAAAGTTAGCTGCTTCTTCTTACCCAGAATTCTGTTACATAACTCTCTGTTATGTAACTTTAAATCAATTTGATTATGTCCCTGGTACGTGAGTTATGTCTCTAACGGCGTTTTCACATCTAAAAGTCCGCACCACTGATTGGTTTGTTAGCAGACATGTGTCTGACGTCAGCGTGTTGTCAATTCAGCGGGTAACTTTGACAAGATGAATGAACAGACGCATATTGTTTCCACTATGCTGTTATTGCTATGGCATTGCTATCTGCAGCAACAGCTATATTTGAGGCTAGTTCAAATTTGCCAAATGAGCGTCCTCGCTGTGCGAACATTTTATCGGTGCCGACGGAAAAGCAATCCTGAATTTTTGTGCGTTGTATTGTTTTTTCAGAATGCTTTCTTATTTGAGCCATGGGTGCCATAATGCTCTCTAGTGTTTCGCCTCTCTGTCATCTCTTTGCGAATATCTTCAGCAGAACTGACAAGAACTAGGAAAAAAGATCATATTTCTCCAATACTAGCTTTTCTGCACTGGCTCCCTGGAAAATCCAGAATAGAATTTAAAATCCTTTTCCTCACCTACAAAGCTCTTAATGGTCTGGCAGCGGAAGGTCAGGGGTTCAATCCCCCAGCCATGCGTCGAAGTATCCTTGAGCAAGATACTGAACCCCAAAAATGCTCCCGAAGCTGCACCTTCGGTTTGTGAATGTTCTCATATTTAAGTCCCTTTGGATAAAAGCGTCTTCTAAATGACTAAATGTACTTATGGTTCCTAGAGTCTCCAAAAGTAGAACAGCAGCCAGAGCCTTCAGCTATCAAGCTCCTCTCCTGTGGAATCAGATCCCAGTTTGGGTTCGGGAAGCAGACACCTCCATCTTTGATAAAGCTTCTAGTTAGGGTATAGCTCAGGTACAGCTCAGGTGAGTCCTGAACCATCCCTTAGTTATGCTGCTTTAGGCCTAGACTGTCGGGAGACTTCTCTTTCAGCAGGTATTTCTGCCTCCGGAGATGTGGAACCTGGATCTGTGATTGCGGCCACCTGCTGGGGCAGTGCTGCTGTGTCTATGGTGGGGGGTGGCTCGGGTCCTGCTCGGTTGGCATCACTTGGAGCTCCTCACTTATTTATTAATTTTATATTCTACACTTTCCATCATAATTATAGTACAACGTCATCTATTCCATCATATTTTTATGCACAATTATTTCTGGATCTGTCGTTTAAGTTTTACAACCTACATTTTGTCATTATAATTGTATATTCTATGATCTTCTGTTGTGAATCTATTCTTTACACACGACATATATTGCATGTCTGTCCATCTTGGGAGAGTGGTAAAAGGTTTTTTGGGGGGGTAGTCCTTAAAAGCTGTCATTCATCAGTTTCCTATGCTATTTGGAAATATAGTGGTGATCTAAATTTTTAACAAGATGTAAATGAAAATATTAAGATGGTATTTTAAATAGTTCTTAGCAGAAAGTAAAAATGAAAAGATTATGTTATGTGCTGCTTTGGTTTTGACATTCCTTTAAGACGAATATGAAATGTTTACTGAGATACTATACTCTTGTGAAAACAATGATCTGCACACTGAATAGTTTCGAAGCCCTGTAGGCGTCTTATTCATGACAGCGCCTCAGTGTGCAGGTAAGTGAGATTAAAATGTGAAATCTTAGCATTTTCAGTCAGTAATGAAGACATGTGAACCATGTTTTTTTTAAATAAAAGGACAAGAGGTGGACAATATTTAAAACTATAAATGTAAAAGTAAACACATTGATTTTAAAATAAAATCAACAGACTGGGCCTGTGCAAGTGGGAACAGCTATGCCCAGGGAGCTGCACAGTCCTTGGGTGGTAGCGGGGAAAGTGGATAAATGGTGCGATATACACTTGGAAGGGGAGGGTGAGGCTATTCAAATGGTTCCAAACTGCAATTTTACCTAGATGCCACTAAATCCTACACACTGCTCCTTTACGGTTATGACAGTGTTTTTAGGACAGTAATCTTTTAACAGCCTTTCTTCATCCTTACTTTCTCCCCAGTCACTCTGGAAAACACAAAAGCATTACTTCAGCTTAACACGTGAACTGTTATCGCCTTTCTCGTACTAAACTATATACCAAGGGAACCCAAGCATATGTAAAACCTTAAAATTATTACTCGATTCACAGGGTGGGAAAAGGGTCAAATCTAACTGTAAAGGAAGGAATCTCTGCATGCATGTTTATATGTATGTATGTCCTTCAATTTTCTCGACAACCATTAATCCGATCGACGAGATAAACAGTGAGACATACGTTGAGACATACTGGGCGGCTTAGTCTAGTTCTGTTGCCCGCTAACAGCATATAATGTTACAGTTAACAGCAATTAGCGGTTAGCTACTTTAGCAACAGTAAAGGAAACTCTGTAAATCACCTAGAGCTGAAGCTGAATAGCCGGAAGGCATATCTCTGGGCCTATTCCCAAACTGGCCCGTGGATCAGGGAGTTTAAGCAGAATGCTTGGCCTCCACACTTGGCTCCAGTCCACCTGCAGTGCTCACAACATTGGTTTTGTTGACAATTTAATCAACCATCCTTTTTCAGGACTGATGGGCTCCACCCTAACGCGTTGGGTATAGCCGAATGCTTGCAGCAAACTTGCTTCACACCTTACAGTCATCTCCACGTGTATGACTGTTTACTGTCCACACACACACACAGCCCTTCCCCGTGCTTCCTCTACAGCCCCACCTCAGAGTGCCGCTTCGCGTGAGAGCTCCCCCTACTGGCTCCAACCCACCAAAGCTGTTGGTCTCCCCATTCAGTCTGTTGTGACTGACAGGTTATCCCGGGCCACATGGTTGTCTCAAAGCTGCATAAAACATAACGCTCTCCTACATAAAACAGAGTCAGAGAGCGAATCTTCACAACCTTTGTCTACTGTGGCGTGAAACACAGGATTTCGTTACCGGCCATAAAAAAATATTGCCGTTGGGTGATTTTAACATTCATTTTTGTTGTTATTCTGTTGAATTTTCAAATCTGATTGAGTTTTTTGACTTTACTTAATGGGTTTCTGGTCCAATACACGTCCACGGCCATACCCTTGATTTGATTTTAACCCATGGATTTTCTATTTCAAACATCGCATCTTTCTCTGACCACAGGCCTGTACTCTTTACAGTCCCTCTCACTGGCCGCATCCTCAGAAATCCACGCTTGGCACACTTAAATGGCACTCTTAACATTCAAGTGCAGAATTTTCTGCAGCCCACCATACTGCCCGTAACTCTCTGGAGTGGCACTCTATTCTACATACTCTAGACGCTGGTGGACGTCTCAGGCTTTTGTGCAGATATAAACTCTATTGCACCTCTGAGGTAAAAAAAAATCAATCATAAGCCTGCACCAGTGCCTTGGCACACTGACACTACACGCTCCCTTAGACAGGCATGTAGACGGGCTGAACGTAAATGGAAAAAGAACACACTGCAGATCTCCTATGAAATTCTGAGAAACTCTTATAACATGTTTCAGAAAGCTGCAAAGGCCGCAAAATGTAAATACTTTTCTGAACTTAACACAAAAATTGTCCTTTTTGATTTTTTTACACCTCTTTTCCTCAAACAAATCACTGACACAGTCGGTCCTTTCCTGTTATTGGTTATTGACAAATGCTTGTCTACAGGCTCCTTTCCTAACAGTCTTAAATATGCTGCGGTGACACCATACATTAAAAAAACCAACCTTGATTCTTCTCGTTTTTCTAACTTGTTTTTTTTACCCTGTACATGCCTTCTTTTGGCTTCTATTTTTAATAAGTACGGAGTGTCCTTTCATCTATACGCTGATGACCTACCTACCTTCCCTTACAACATAATGATTTACAACCACTTGTTGGCCTGTTTAAAAGAACTCATTTCCTAAATTTATATGGAAATAAAACTGACCTAATTATTTGGGCCTGTGTGGTTGATGTTGAGCGTGGTTCTCTTGCCCCATATGAAACTCATTGCGCTCGAAATCTGGGCATTCTGTACTCGTAAATTTCAGCCGGTTTATCTGCACTGCACTGGCTACCGGTCAAATATCGAGTTGATTTTAAAATTTTACTATACAGTATGTTTATAAAGCCTTCAATAATTTGGCCCCTCAATACCTAACTAATCTGCTCTGTCCGTACACTCCCTCTGGAACTCTGAGATCTAGTGATCTCTGTTTACTCATCGTGCCTAGATCCAGACTTGAAAAACAAGGTGATCACGCTTTTGCAGTCACAGGTCTGAAACGTTGGAATAATCTGCCTCTCCATATCAGATTAGCTCCCTCTATATCCCCATTTAAGTCTGCTCTAAAGACATTTATTTGCTCTGGCTTTCAATAATCCTCGACCACAGGTTTGACTTTTGTTTTATTATTGATAATTTTGTTTGTATTGTCTTAGTCTTATTCTTTTCTGTACAGCACTTTGGTCAGCCTTGGTTGTTTTTAAATGTGCTATATTAATAAATATTGTATTGTATAAGAGGGAAAACCAAAAAATAATTTCTCCATATAATATGATCCAGTTTCACCTAATAAAGTTATAAAATTGTGTTTGTGTAAAATTACAGTAATGAGTGAGGACTGGGCCCCAGAAATACTCTGCTCTGGTGGCATCATAAAAAAGAAAACGTTTCATTGGATGCAAAATTAGTATACGTCCCCGAGTGCAGGATGAGTCATCAACGTTTCTTATTGTTTTCCAGGTAATTGCAAACTCTAAAATACCTTAAAGAATATCCACGAATACCTACAAAATTACTTTTCTGTCATTGTTGGGCCAGATACTGGCGTATAGGTGACATATAGCGCATGACGTGATAAAAAACACTTAAACATCCATTTTGAGTTCATGGGGACTGGGACTTCGGGTTGAATTTTACCTGTTTGGACATTTGAGAGCAGTGAAAACACCCTAAATGCCATTCTTTTAGCCTGAAATTTGTTGAATTTTCCTAAAGTGACCCAAAATATCTAAAACGGTTATACTTTTATACCGTTGCTACAAGTGTTTGTGGATTGAGGCTGTTTGGGGTCAAACTTGAACTGTATCTATTGAAATAGATATTAGATCCACCAGTGGGGGTCAAATCAAGGAATATGCTGGTTTTATGGAATCTTGAAACTATCAAACTCTACATGCTATGTCTGTGTACATTTCTTATGGGACAGAGTTTAAGAGGGACCTTGATACCATAACGAGAACTACCTGTGTTCCCACCACATTTGCCCGGATTCCCACCGAGGAAGTGTCATGGGGCAATCTCAAAAGAGTAAAACATTTATATGGTGCACATAAGCAACAGAGTTCAGAGAGTGCCTTGACACTGATGCAAGATCTGAACCTGCAAGCGCATGTTACAAAATAACCTCAAAATAAACTATTTAAACCCAGCAATTCCCAGCTAACCAACAGACATCCAAAGAGGGGTTGGGGAGGGGGGTCATAAGACTATAAAGGTACCTGAGCTGCCATTTCAGGGACTGAGATTATGGCAGCAAGACTTACTGTCCAAGAGATCGTTGATCTGGCCTTCCAAGATGAGCAAGCTGAATTGAAGGAGGAAGTGTCAGAGCAGGAGGACAACATGATCATGTTAGCAATATTTTCTTTTCTTTTGCTTGTTGGTAAAATGTTAGTTAACGTTGCATTAATAGTTAATAGTTATAATTAGTAGTTATGAGGGTCTTTTATGATATAGCAGTGAGGACAGTGTTGGATGGTTGTAATGGTTATAAATGGTTATAACCCCACAGTTGCAGAATGTTATTGCCAATTAAAGTTTCAATAAAATACAGCTTAATCATTATGGCTGTTATGTTTTCAGGTCTTAGGTAAAATGGGACATGATTGCGTGATAGTAGATGTTTTTTCTCCATAAAAACCTAGGTGCAAAACCAAAAAATACACTGTTACTGCTCTCTAAAACATTAATTAAGGATTAATCATCCATTTATTAATATCAGATAGGCTATTTATACATTCTAAATTGATCTGTGGTTCAACATTTGGTACTGACATTTATTAGGAGGGGATTCTTGACCCGGACCACACCGTGAAGGTATAGAATATGAACAGTGTGTAATGGTTAAGGAAAGAGCAGGGTGTTGAAGCGGTGACAGTCCTCCGCTGCTGTGGAAATGGGAAGCATTTCTCAGAATCTGCAAATGAATTTGGATCAGTGTGAGCGGATATTCTTGCTCAAGATAAAATTTGATGACCTGGAAATTGCATAGGGCCTAACTGGAAATGGCTAAACGTGCATAATAGTCAAATAACTGAAAATACTGACTGTGTGTTCATTAAACCCTCAAGCCCCTGCATGTTTCATGTTTTTTTGTTCTCCATAATAATAAAAGCATAAGCATGAGCACAGTCTGTGATCAGACCTGTACAGGGGTCAGAGAAAGGTTTTTCTGACATGTGCTCTAATAGAAAAGTAGACAGTAAAAGCATAGCTTTTAGGCTACTTCCCAATGGCAGTTCCAAACCAGTATGTCTCATTTAAGCACAAATCATTTGAGCAAATATACCCACTCAAATGACCCGAACTAAAGGCACAAAAAATAAACGATTCGAGAGCCCAATATGATGCAGCCCTCATTATAATTGAAATGAGAAAATATTCACTATTACAGTAGGCCTACTTAACATCTGTGTATAATAGAATGTTAGCTTCTTCCATGTTGTTGGCGTATACACTAATTCACAGCTCAAATCAACAGTATTAATTTCTCTATGCGTTGAAGAAGCAATACCGGCGGCCAAGCCATTCCTGCCCATTCCGATCAGGCAGGTTATTCCTTTATTGATACTATATGTGCTGCATCATGAGCCCTGTAGCCTAGCATTTACCTAGTGTTATCCAACGCTAGCATTAAGTTAATGTTTTTAAGCTGTACATTTGCCTAGCAGACAATTTTAACTGAAAATTGATTGCGTCATAACTAACTACAGCTTTAAGTATCTCGTCTATATAACTAAATCTTATTCTAAACCTTAACCTACCGATGGCGCGCACAGGATCCAGTGAATTTACTGTACTTCCGTTGCACGTCTGACGCAGCTACTGCGCAATTTTGTTTGCTGGATAAAAAAATAAATAAATAAAATTAATATTTTTTTATATCAATTAATCTGCAGATTATTTCCTTGACTTCTATTTATTTAATCTTTAAGATGTCCACAAATATATTGAATAAGACAGAGACAAGCAGCCCTTGGCTAGTTCCAGGTAGAAACTGTATTGTTGTACTGTATTATAATGTAAATACTTATTGATGTTGCTGTATGTGCTATCAGACATCAATACCATTTTGTATATACTCAATACCATACTTAAGTACCATTTACCACTGTACCATGTAAAATTGTACAATGGCAACTGTTAGATTGCTGTACTATGGTCTACTTTTTGTACCATGGCCAGTACCATGGCACAGTGTTGCTGTATTAGGACAGTAAAAGACCATGGTGCATTGGAAGTACCATGGTAAAACTGAAAACACCATCCATTGCCATCATAATACTATGGGGGTTTTTTTGTAAGGGGAATAAACACAAAGACTCCACAAAGAGTCCACTGGTCCAATTTGTACTCTGGAAAATGTGTTCAGTCTGATCACTTGAGTGATCTTGCGTGACTGAAACGTCACAAAAAAGGGCATGGGAGTTTGTATTTCTTCTCAGTTCTTTATCAAATGCACCTAATAGTTTTCTGTACATTTGTTCAGAAAACAATTTTTTCTCCGTGGAAAATGATCTGAAACCATGCAGAAACATGGACCAACATGAGCTGGTAACCTACCAGACAATTTCATTAGTATGGTGTCGTAGGAGTTAATGTGTTTCCCTGATTTTCTAAATGTTGTAAAATATTGTATTTGGTAAAATGTTGTGTTCAAGTGGTCTTAGAAACCTGCAGTAGATCAGCTGTACCGTCTGTACGGCCACATTCAGGTTCTCAAGGATAACCTTACTTTCTCTGTTTGTATCTTCAGAGTATCTTCCATCTTCCTGTCTTCTGTCTACCCCACCTCCGCCCCGCCCCCCCGCCCGCCCCCGATATGTCTTGCCCTGGCACTGGCCTGTGTAAGTTTGCTCAGGGATGGGGGAGTTGCTGAGGGAGGGGCAGAAGGGAGTGGGTCATGCGAGAGTAGCTGGCCTGCTTGTGGTCATTATGAGAGCCAAGTCTCAATGTTGCCTCACCAATTAGTTTTGACCCAGAAGGAACAGTCTCTAGGCCTGGGCCTCGACTGAGGCTGAGTCTCTAGATTCAGATGGTCCCACACATACTTACATACACTGACAGACACACACACACACACACACACACTCAGGCTAGCTTGCGCGTGGACGTCACTGGATCTCCCCCTCTCTTGCCCCATATTCTGTTCAAATTCTCTGTCTATTTCCATCTCAGCACAGAAGTTTTTTTAGTTCAGGTGCTTCCTGACAGGCAGGGCGTGTCTTGAATGACAACCTTTAAATCAATCTGGGAGAGCGGCTTGAAGAGAGGACCGTCACAGGAACTGGAATCAGATTTGTTTAGATCAGAATCCTCAACCTAGAGGGATGAAAAGTTGCCAAAAGTGTGTCTAATGTGCTCCATGTCACTTTTATATATAATCCTTGCTTGTTTATGTAATTGGCAAATGTGAAGTGAACATCATACAAAAACGCAAAATATATGGTTTTCGGTGAAGAAAACACATTGCAGATGTGATAGCACACTTAAAAGCAATCTTGAATGTCTGTGTTAGGGCACAAACTACAGGAAGACTAAAACCCGTATTGATTTTGACAAGGCTTGTGGCTGTACTTTATAGCAACTTCAGTACCGAATGTGTACCCAGCACACCGTTTAATCTTTATTTCCTGAAGAGTTTATAACAGCAGAAGGAAAATCAAAGCCTTTCTTCTCCTTACTTTTGCTATATGTACAGACAGTCAATAATAATTTAAAATGCACTGTGAAACACTAAGTTAATGTTAATTCTTAGTAAACATAGGCATTATGTGGACGTCGGGGCTATGCAAGTCTGGCTTATCACTGTGGAAAGATGATGTGAACTCCGGCAAAAATTGCCCTCTTTAAGACATAAATTAACAATATTTCGATGTGTTTCCAGAGCAAAGGAATTTGAAAGGTCTAATTTATTATCAACACTTCTTCCATCTTCTGTTGACACCCCCCGGACGCAAATTCAAAAACTTTCCGGGCGTATATGAGTATAGGTCAATATGTAAACAACTGTGTATATTTATTTTTATTTTATTTTAAATCTGACTATTTGTATATACGTGCTGTGTGCGTGTAGCATAAAGGGGCTACAACTTAGATTTCATAGTGTTGTAAAATGACAAATAAGTGACCTTGATTCCTTAATTCCTTGAACCCTGAAAATGGGTGCCCCTGAAAAGTCAGCTAGAATCGCTCATTGTAGGGAGACTCAAAACTAAGTACAGCAGGTCAAATTTGAAGCAAGGAGTGGGTCTATCACCTGTGTTTACAGTGGACAATTTGGGTCATAGTTTTACCGTTTGTCTTTGTTTTTTTCTTCCAAGTCTGTTTGACTACCTTGGGGAGTTTGTCTCCAACCTGTCTGATCGTCTGACTGCTTGTGTTTCTTGCCCCTGTCTGAATTATTACGTGTCACCTTGTTCCCAGATGTCAGCAGTTGCAATCTTACTGCGCTTACTGTTACTGATATGAACGTTAAACCGGTTTCTCCCTCAGTGCGTGAGCTTGGTCAGGTGATTACGTGCAATACATCGACTCCAAACCAGATTCCACGCGCGTGCCTGCATGTAAACTCCGGCGGTCTCTTCCTGTTCCACACTCTGCGTCCCTCCTGGCTGCCAGCTCGGCCCAGGCAGACTCCTCTCTGATTTGTTAAGGTAATGATCTAATCTGCGGCCATTAGGGAGAGCAGCCTTTAGTGTTTAATGTGTGGCCAGGTGGTCCAGCTGCCAAGCTCCACAAATTAAAGGGCCCCGGTCTCGGCAGTAATGAGTAATGAGCTGTATTTAAAAGCTGCCATACCTGAGCCCTCTCGGCCAGGCCTCAATATGGCCAGGTTCAAATGAACAACTTGACTGTTTTTTTCAAATCCCCAGATGCTCAGATGAGGTCGGACGACTGTGCACAGTGCAGCTTCACACACACACACACACACACACACACACACACACACACACACGCTAAGACACTCCTAAGAACATATGATCCTCCAGTTTGTGGACATCCTACATTTTACACATTTTGGTTACCATTCAACAAAGGAAATGTAAGGAAAGAGCTTGGTACAGGTGGACCAAAAAAATGCTATTTACTTTTCATTTGTTTACTCGGAAATATCCAGAAATGGCGGGATGAAGGGAAAATCATGCATTCAGATGTCGACAATCAAAATTGTGGATGGTTAAATGTTCAATTTTTCGGAGCACTTCAAAGACTTCTCTTCATTGCTCTACAAATCCCTGGCAACAAGGCAATGGGTGAAGAATATTAGATAGTCTAAATCTGATATGAGAATTATTCTTTATTCTTCATTCACAGCGCAACGTCTCGTGAAATTCGATCTCTGCATTTAACCCATCCTACGTTTTAGGAGCAGTGGGCAGCCACTGTGCAGCGCCTGGTGGACCATCTCCAGTTCTAAGTGCCCGTGCAATGAAAAGACAATTAACCTTATATACATGTTTTTGATGGTGGGGGAAACCCACGCAAACCCCACACAGAAAGGTCCCAGCCCCGGCCGGCACTCAAGCCCAGGACCTTCTTGCTGTGAGGCAACAGTGCTAACCACTGAGCCACCGTGCAGCCCTATGATGACCTCATGGAGAGATTGTTCATCATTTATATAGACTGACCCTACATGATGAGACTCTATTAAAACTTAACGTTGACTCATTCACTTCCTTTTCGTGGTATATTAAAGGGATTTGACTTCCTTTGTGCATTAGAGATGATAATTAAGTGATATTCCAGTGATCTTTATTAGCCAGTACAAGATGTGCATCTAATCTTTCACACATCTTTCTGACTTTATTACTGTAATTTGACAACATTTAATTCAGATTTATGCTATGTTGGAAGTGTTATTAAAATCTTATTAGTTGCGACCTATGTAAAATTGTGATTGTGATTACATTAAACTGACTCAGGTGCGTTTTTAGACATGAGGCCAACATGTAAAAATCCATCATATGTATGTAAGGCTGTAGTGACCCGGAAAATACCTAGAAGTAAAAAAATACCTGGAAGGAACGTCTTTCAATTTGGCACAAATTTCCACTTAGACTCAAGGATAAATGGTTCAGAATTTGGTTGCCAAAGGTCAAGGTCACTGTGACCTGACGAAACACGTTTTTGGCTGTGACTCAAGAACACACTCAAGTGACACTTTTTACTCAAAGGTCAAGGTCACTGTGACCTCAAAACGATTGATGCGGTAATTATGACAACATTTCACACCGATGTTTAACGGGATACAACGATGACGTGATGACATTTTTTACTCAAAAGGTCAGAGATCAACTTCACCGTGACACCGTAATGTCCTGGAAAAACACTTTTTTGGCCATTAGAACTCAGGAACAGTAGGTGAGACTGTGGCCGTGTTTCACAGTTGGTCAGACACTGAATAGGTGACACTTTTGACCCAGAGGTCAAAGGTCAGTGTGACCTCAAAATGGAGGTTTACCTATAATTTTAAAATTGAATTGGGGCGATTCCAGATTCAACACACCACACTCATACACACACACGTTGACAGGGACGACAGAAAAAATAAACAGCAAAATATGGGCTTTCCTCCATCTCGTTCATTCTGCAGGGATGTGGATGTGCAATGTGTGGGGGGGGG
>CM022476.1:29029121-29065934 GCA_011952105.1 Coreoperca whiteheadi
TTGTGTTTTTTTTCGTCACTATTATCTGAAGCATGTTCTGAGCTGTGCTTGTTGCAGGAGGACGTTGTCTGCTGTAAACTGTGATGAGCAGTGTCTTCTTGCAGAAAAATAAACAATAACTTTTGGATGGAAAGCAATTTACTGTAAATCTCCATTGCTCCATAAAAAAAACTCTGGTATTTTTGAATGAATATATAATGAGAAATGAAATGAGCCTTGAATAAAGGCAAGAGTGTTTTACTTGCTGTATACATTCATTAATAAACACCAGCACGCACATTGACTACAGAACAGTGTTTAGGGGTGCATAACGTTTAAAAGTTTGTTATTTTTTATTTAAAAAGAAGTCACGTCATTTTCTCATCGTTATTTTACAACTGAACATCAATCTATACGGACTGTGTACTAAGTCAGGTACCTATTTTAAAGTAAAAAAGAACATTTTTGACCAAACATTGTGTAGCTGTAGTAATGTTGGAGGAGCAGTCCGTCTCCTTGATCTATGATAAATTAGCAAGCAGGTAACTTGCGAACTTTGGATTTGTATAATGCTTACCCATAACGGCTGTTGTGTGGATCTAATTTTAAAAGCAAATGTTACAAGAGCATGGTGTCAAGAACAAACCAAGAACTACACATTTAATAATAATAATAATAAGTAAATACAAAGCAATAGCTACAGTCACCACAAGAGGGTTATGTCTACTCACAAGCTAATAGACATTATGCTCAGTGAAGACTACGCAAGTGTGTATACACTCAATCAGAAATGCACATACACAATGATCCTGTAGTGATGCCCCCCCCCCACACACACACACACACACACTATATATCTAGATAGACAGATGGATGAGTAGTACCTTAAAATACAAATATAAGGTTAAAATAAACAAAGGTAATGAAAAATGGGGAAATGTACTCGCAAATGTACTATTAAAACCATTTATCTATGTTTAGTTATTTTAGTTACTACATTCAGTTCAGTCAAAACTTAAATGTAAATTATGTGCCTTCCTAATTTTTTTGTTTGGACTCGGTTTCATCCCTGCAGGTGCCATTGTTTTAATTTTGTTTTTTGCTGAGTACATTATTTGTACCCCTATCACGTCACCCCATGTGGACTTTTTCCACATGGGGTGCCATGATAGGCGTTGGGTTGGGGGCTGCAGCTTATTTATTGCTATTTCCCATTCATTTAAAAAAAGAAAAATGCTATAATGAATGTGAATTTGGTCATAATTCCTATCTGCTACATGGCAAATTCTCCTGACACTCAACAACTGCCGATGTCATGAAAAATACTGACACCAAAAAAGGGGAGCGCCACGGGCCAGAAAAGGCTGAGAAAGGAAAGGCTAAATCCAGTGCCTGCAATACATGCAGCTACATACACACATAATAATTCCATACATTTTCACATTGGTAGGAATTAAATGAGCAACTCGATCTGCAGCGTCAGTGTCTATAAAGCATCTGTAACCCTGACAGTGTTAGTCCGATGTTCTGGGAAATACCTTGGCTCTACAAACGCGCACATGCCAGACAAATTATAACTACTATACCACTACTAGATTTCGGCACTTTTCTAGCTTGTTTGAAAACTAATTAGATATTTGACAGCAGTACTGACTGTTGGCTCTGCGTCTGGGTCAGCCCGTCCACCCATCGAGGTTCCTCATCGGGGCTGATTGACCTCTACTTCGATTTCATGCATGCGTGGCGGAGGGCTGTCATTAAGCAATGTGATTGGAATATTCAGATGACTGTTTTAATTGAAGAGAACAAGTGTTCACACATGGCGGGGCTGGCGGTGTTGTCGAGCGCCTGAGGCCAAGTCCCCGAGCAGCCCAGACCCATCTGATCACGGCTCAGTGGAGACCGCGAGCCCACCAACACTGTGGCAAAACCCTAGCTGCTTTTAATGCCCCGAGGCTTCCACCACGCTCACATCACACTGCACACACACACACACACACGCACACACAGACAGGCCTGCACGGCACAGGAGAGGAAGGGAAGGAAGGGAGGACAGGAGGAGAGCGGACACAGGAGAGGTGGAGGGAAGAGATGAATGAAGTGAGTGACGGCATAATTTGAAGCAGCAGACCCGTTAACATGCACAACAAATGGGATTTAAGCAATGTGAGTGAGACATGTAAACACAAACTGAACATGCAAAGTGCTTCAGTCGGCGTAAGAAACGTGCAGAATACTCTCATTTCACTGGCATTTGCATGAGTCAGCAAGTAAATTAGAGTAAAGCATACACATGTGTAAAGCTATACGCTACTCATGTCAATGAGTAGTAGTAGAATATGGATAGTAGAATTATAACAGGCTTAAATTTGGTCTTTAAAATGTTCAATTTAAATAGTTTATTGACTTTAGCATAACATTAGAAAAATACAAGGGTGTATGGCAATTATTATGGCAATATAGCTAGTAACATGTAAAGAAATTGGTCATTATGCCTGCGTCTATTATACGTCTAGCAAAGGAATGAAATGCTGCCTACATTTCTGTAATACTAATACTCAACCTTACTGAAAATTACATTTAGACACACACACACACACACACATACATAAGTAAATACAACAGTTAAACACTTAAAGACTGAAAATAGTTCAACCAAAAATAAACCAAAAATCAGTTATTTGTTCCAGGAACACTGTCCTTCTCTGCCTTACCTGTGGCCGATGTCCAGTTGGCTTGGCTTTGAATTAGAATAATAATATTACACAATGGTACCTGTAAATCAAAATAAATTTTCCTCCCAAAAAAAAAAATCATGGTTTTGGACCAGAGTAGCATCTGCGAAGCTTGCTGTCAGGCTGCGTGTGGCTCGAACCAACTCCCCCTGCATGAGGATCTGGGTGACCTGGCCAAAAAGGCGAAACACAGCGCAAAGCGCCTTTGAAGCTTAATATTGCTTAATAATGCTAGCACAGTACACGGGTAGCAGTTGAAGGCAACATCCATAGGCATATGACCATTATTATCAACTCCTCTCTTCTCTCGTGGATTCCGACAGCTGAGGAACGGTAAGGGGACACTGTTTAGAGAATTTACACAGCAGCAAAATTATAAAATGCAAGTTTATAAGCTCAAATGAAAACATGTACGGTACAATTCTGTCAGCCCATAATTAAAATCACGACCCAACAGTTTCACACAAGTAGGCATCATGACTAAATTCTGTCTATAGATAGTGAATTAAGAAATTTGCCATTTTTTAAAAGCAGTGCAGCAGAGAAGTACATTAGACTATCCTATTAATGTTTACGGATGCTGTTAAAAGTCTGAATTTTTTCTAATTCTGATCACCTGAGAAATATGATTTTATTAATATTATTATGTTTCATCTATAATTCACTCTTAACTAACTAACTCAATTCTTAACTATAAGATTTACTGTCTGCACAGTATAGCTGTAATTGTAGGCATGTTTCTATGTGTCTATTTTTCTATTGGCAATGGATCCCATGACTTGCTGATATCCAATCATTAGTAGAAATAGCAGATATATATTGTCTTGTCCATAGACGTTCTGTGTGTGTCTTTGCCTGCTTTGGCATATTTTGACTTGGCAATGCATTGGTTGGCAATTTTGTGAAGTAGAACAGCTTTTGCTCTCCCGTTTCTTTCATTTTCGTCATTTCCCTTTGCTTACTTGCAGTAACTTTATTTTTAGGAGAAGCATACTTTTGCATTGTCTTGCATTGTAGACTCTTACCAATAAGTGCATTGTCGTTTGCATGTACATACAGCCAGAGAGGTGGAAAACCGGTTCTGTCCTGGTGGGAGAATGTCCACAGACCAGATAGACATTATCTCCCTGTTTTCTGGAAGTTTTTACCATAAGACAGGTCTAATGTTAAATTGTCAAATTTAGTATGAAAGATCTTGGCAGCGCTGCAGTCAGCTTTATCTGAGTGCTGTCTCTTGGGGAAAAATCCAAAATGTCTTCCATTGCCTTGTACATGGATTAAGAGAATAAGATTTGTGTGCTTCCGTTGTGCATGGAATTATTGTTACGCCGAGGCTTGTTGGTTGCCAGGATCACTATGGAGAATGAAATGGCTGAGTGATGCTGGGGTCTGCTAGCCCTTCACCCCCTCACGCCTGGTCCTCTTACCGTGCGCAGGCACCTCCTGTCCTGCCCGGATCACCCACTCCTCATCCGCATTAATTGGCTGTCAAAAATGTGCTGAATTAACGGATTAATGAGCGTGGATTTGAATCCTAAGTTTGGCAAGGGGGGGATGTTTCCCTGCCGTGGCACAGGCTCCCCCTGCCTCCCCTCTCGTGTGCGCAGGCCTGTTACAGATATGCATCCAGGACATTTGAGCGGATTGCATTTCATTAGTTTGATTTGAGCGGACAGCACTAAGCTGCTGAGGGCTCTGCGCTGACAGCTAATTACAGGAATCAGCCTTGTCCACTGATAGAGAACAATGGGCTGGGATGAGCCTGACTCGCCAGGGGGTCCGGCCTTGCATACAGCCCCAGTATTTGGCTCCCATATAGTCCCCAGTATGGAGAACCATTACTTGTGTTAAAGGATATGGAAAGCCTAATTGACTGCTACCTTCCTCCTTAGCTCCCAACTCTATTTTGAGACAGAAACAGGAAGAATGATAGAGAGTTAGGAAAAATGGCCCTCCCGGCCACCCGAAGTGCCCCCCCCCCCCCACACACACACACACACACACCTCCCCACCAACTACACCCCCGCCCCACCCACCCCCACTGTTACCCTCCAAACCACAGAGTCCATCAACCGCTTACCAAGGCCGGCCGGCCGGCTGCATGCATGGGTCTGTCCGCTTCCATAACTCCGTCCATCTTTAAATCATCAACATTAAAACACGCCGCTCACTCATGTGAACACTTTCCCCCTTAAAAGAGAATTAAATGGATTAGCGCAAACGTCAGTAAATTTAGCGGTGCATTACCCTTGCAACATTCCAAATGGCAGATCGCAGTCAGACAACTGGATTAGCAGAGTTCCTGCTCCCTGCCCGCCGTAATCTTTTGTCAGGAATCATGTTTTTTCTCTCTCTCTGCTCTTCCGCCGACCATGCAAAGAAGTTTTCTTCTACTTCTGTCTCTAATGATCAACTTTGTTTGTAAAGCTGAGCAAAACTACTTTGGATCTTCTGTGTTCTTTTAAGCCACAGAAGCCACCGGGGGTGGAGGTAATTTTAGACAGGGTCTCTGTCTAGTGTGTGTTCCTATATCTTGTTTGGGACGCATTGATATGGCCAGTGGCTAGTGGCCAGGTGCACTGACACAGACTATTATTTTGGGAGCGAGTAGCACCATCTCTCAGCTTTTTGTGCCATTTTCAGGTCAGGCCTTTAGGTCATTTTCCCCTACAGATTCTACCAGTCTATTTTCTGGTCGGCTGATGGAAGGTAATGACTGAGAGGCTGATGGTGGTGCTGGCTGTGCCTGCATGTGACCATGTCATCTCAGCTCAGTGACAGGGCCAGCGGTGGCCAGCGTCTGCCAGGGGAGCGTCGAGGAGCAGGCAGAGCCCGGCGCCTGGTCCGAGGGGTCAATGTGAGGTGGCCCCTGCGCTGACTGACAGGACACCGAGGTTTGTTAGGGAGATTTGTCCCTGCCGCGGATCTCCTGTCGGCCCGGTTGTGGCACTCATGTCAATTTGCTCCCCACGCACGTCGCCAGTCTAGCTGACAGGTGAGCGGTGGTATGGCGTCCTGTCCGCCTAATTGTACCCCGCAGTCCTGCCTGTGTGTGGGTGCACAGAGGATGGCTGAGGCCCGGGCCTGTTAGCGCCCTGCTTGCCCTGGCGGCAAGGCCCAGAGCAGCCTCCTCAGCATGGGAGTAATGCAAGGTGAGGGCCTGTCGCTCTGTCAGCTGGTTGTCTACCAGCTATACAGAGAATGATGGACACACCGCACAACTCACAGATATGTATTCTGAGCCTAATGTCTGCACATGGCGTGCACGGCGAGCATGCACGTACAAACACCCACTCACAACACATGCAAACAATAAATCAAACTACATTTACATGAAATCCAGGGAAAGGTAGATAGAAACACATGCATTTATGTCATGCTTGCTGTATTCTTTAGGGAATCCAGGGCCTTCAGTGACGGGGGAAAGGGGGAGGGGGAGGTTGTAATTGTCAAATTGTCCATCTTTGAATTCCCCAAAGAACTTTGTATGTAAATATGTTGAACACAATTCTTAAGCAATTCTCATGTTTTGTTTCCCAGCTACGATACAAGATAAATGGGCAAGAATTAATGTCACAAGACTTAAAATACAGCCATTCCTCACATAATACACACTTTTGTCATGTAGGCTGTCTCCGTGAATACTTAAAGAATTACCCAACGTGTGTGACAGACAAACAGCAAATGAAACCCTCCTGATAAATGCATTTGTTTCCTCCCACCTTTTTTTTTTTCTTCCCAAAAACGAATCAATGAAGTTAGCTTGATTGATGAAAAGTGTGAAGAGGGTGTGTGTTTTGTGGGGGGAGGGACGGCGTAGGGGAGAGTCGGGTAGGTGTGCCATTTCCTGGCTCATGAAGGCCTCGGTGCCAGCTGCGCGGGGCTGGTGCTGCTTCCTGGGGGCAGATGCCTGCAGTGCTGCCTCCATGATCCCAGCTCTGTTCCTGCACCAGCCCCTGCAGTCTGCTTCACGCCCCCGGGGGGGGGGGGGGGTTGGTTGAGACACACACATAAAGACATACACCCTTCAGATGCTTGTGCACGCACAATCACACAGAGTACATATGACTGGAAGTGCAAATACACACACTCTCTCTCTCACACACACACACACACCTCCTAGGCTCTGGAGCATTAATTAGGCAGCCGACAAGTCTGCCACACCATGGTATACCTCCATCACACACTGGAAAACAGGCGCCGATGACGAAAAGCACAATTCAACGCTCACACGCGCTGCAGATTTTGGAGGAACTGGGAGGTGCGGCCGGACCCCGACAACAGAGAGATGAAGAAAAAAAGAGATTCCAGTCGCTTTTTTGCCTCTGAACATCAACTCCTCCTCGCCTTCAACCGGCTCATCCATCGCTTTCATCACCCATTCCCTCTGGCTGCCCGCTCCTCTCCAAGCACGTTGTTACTGACACCACACTGGCATCCAGAGGCCCCGGCGGGTACTGCAGCACCCCCCCCCCACCACCACCACCACCAATACCACAAATAAGCTCTAATTAACCACAGCACTGTACCTTTGGAGATGTTGTTTGGAGTGTTTGTTTTCTTGTATCTATAGAAGTCGCTCCTCTGGGACTGAAGGAGGGGCTGAAGGTCTCTTTGCATTTTGATAAAAACACACAGACGTAAACTGGTCTGAAACTGGAAGATGACATGCAGGTCAAGCTACATGAGTGAAGACATGAACGTACCAGGTCCAGGCTGATGGAAGATTGTGACTTTGGACTTGAAATGAGAACACCTCCGGTTTTTCAGTGATGGAGCTTCCTTCATGACCACGATAATCGCCTATGATCTGATCGTGTTTGAGGATTGAGGATTTCACTTGACAGTCTTTAAACCCTGCAGTGACACCTGCCTGATTCTGTGTTGAGGAGCTGCTAACATAAAATGCTTTCATAAATCAGGCTTTTGGTGGAAAGTTAGTGTCCCATGTTGGGTGTTCAGATGATTTTCCACCCTGAGAAGAATGTGATTGAAGTGGAAACTGTGACAATGCTATCATTTTAAATTTAGTTGCTGATGTTCTTATCATCAATAAAATCAGCAACTAGACCTAATTTTTACCGTGACCTCGTTTATTCAAAATAAAGGCACTTCTCTACTGTTTGATACTTCTAAATGAAACACATTTTAATGAAGAGTTATAAAAGAACATCTTAATCTACAGTCATAGCTATGCTTCATAGATACATGAAGTTAACGTTTACTGATCAATATTTTCCATTTTTTGTCATTTTCTTGCAAATCAATTTGCATATCCGGCAACCTCTTATGTGGTCCCAACACCAAGATTGGGAAAGGATCCATAAAGTTATTAGATCTCATATTTAATATTATGCACTTTATTTACTCAATACATACAAAGATGGCATGTATTGCACGGATCCCTTTTCCCTCCTTCCTGTGTTTTCTCACAGAATTCATTTTCTGTGAAATGGAGTATTTTCCTTATTAAAATTGAATGACAAGGACACTATTTGTGATTTTGGGGTTTCTATTAAAAAACCTGCCTTGACCTGGCCTCAAATTAACATATTCCAAAACACAGAGTTTTGAATAGTGAAACGTGTAATCTAAGTAAGAAGTAACCAGGTCAGGTAATAATCTGCTTTTATTGTTGTCCAAGTGCCATTATTATTCTGTGAAAATGCAGCTGAAAGTATAGATGGATTTAAAAAGTCTGAATTGCAATAGCAGCCCTTTGACAACAATGAAAACAGACATGATGTTTACTGTTATGGATTACTGGAGTCCACCAAGTTTCACCTCTCTGCAGGTTGATTTTCATAGCATAATTAAATAAGTCATCCAACGCTGTGGTGGAAAATGTTCTAGGTAGGGTTGTGCCACATCCAGTTAAATTCAGGACGTAACACCTTGACAGACACACCAGGACATCTTAATTTTGGTCACCCACACAGGCAAAGTCAGTATGTATGCATGTGATAGAACATGTTTATTTATTGAGATGCCCTTATGGACCTCGTTTTGTTGGGGAAACCAATAAGGAGGTAAACACCAGGAAAAGTTAGCATGAAGTGCAATTAATGGTGGTAAGTTGCTATTCAGACACTTGAATGGACATAAGCCGGGGAGTCAAGTGCTCTGAGGTGTAGAGATAGTAAACTCCAGCAAACATCTGCTTCAAAACACTCTCTTGCAAGTGAATGAAATTGAATTATACTCAAAAATAAATTGTGGGGTCCTTGATAACCAATACAAAACAGTTAACAGAAGAAAATACCCCAAATAACATCGTAAACAAACTTAATAAACAAACTTAAACGTAAATGTCAATTGACCTCTAACACATGGAACATTTTGAGATTAAAATGTCAACTATGCACATCGAACAAAAACACACATGAATGGCTGAACAAGAACAAATGCACGCTGCCTCCTCAGAGTTCGACTACATCTGCTCGATACCTGCTTATTCATTGTCCATTTTAAGTGATGTAGCGACGGTGTCGGCGGTTGGTAATGTTCTCGAAAAACCGCCATTGGAAGTTACTGTCGGGGTCGCTGTAGCTTAGCACAAGCGCCGGCTGGCAGTGGGTGGAAAGGTCAGCCGTCTCGTCCGCTTGAATGGCGATAAAGTCAGCGCTCTTTACTTCCTCCAGAATCTAGTCCTTTAGCACTTACAGCATGTAGTCCAACAGCTCGTTTTGGTGTGGCTTTAAAATCGGTAAATGTTAGGTGCTCCACCAGCACACTGTCTAGGGAGGCAACAAAATCCACCAATCCCCTGACAATGCCAGGGTTGTCTGAAGAGTCAGTCTCGTCATGCCCCACAAAGCTAAACACATTCGATTATTTCGGGAAAATGCGTTTTTATCCACCTCCTCACTGAGTTTCCTCACCGCGATCCTGTGGCCGCCGTCCAGCTGCGTCGCGATGTTCACACTGCCTCATATGGCTAGCTTTGACAGAATGATCCATGTGTGTGCGTTGGTGTTCTCATGTTTCCTTACTTTGTCAGACAGGTGCTTCACATCCCTCACTCCCGTAACTGTGCGCGCTGGATCTGTCCCCGTTGTTTTAAAAAGCAAGCACGGAAAGCAAAACAAGGCATTAGCAAGACTGCGCGCAGCCAGCCAGGCCTTTTGCACCAGCAACGAGAGAAGCCGTGCATACGCGGCTTCGCTTTCTCGCCAACCTCGCTGTCTGATTGCGAGGTCAGGTGGCTCTGGGCCCAGCTCTTTCACCTGTACTTTCTCCGCCCAACGTTCTCCTCTCTAACTGATCTTGGAGTAGAGATTGTACCGAGTTGGGGATGGTTCTTGGCGGAGTAAGTTAGTGATCGCGCTTGTCATTGTCATGTAGTTAAAATGGCGCATGTAGAGGTCCTGTCCATAGAATGTATAAAAGAAGGTCCTGAAACTACTAGCTGTGGCTCTCATGGGGCGATACAGTATTTGCCCCAATCGGATTATAATTGAGGACGCTGACTGGCTAAATGTTATGTCATACGCTCATATATTTGGCCAAACTGCTACTCAGACCTGCCTCCTGTGGGCGATTTCTCCATCGCCCCAGAGCTGTTGAGACATGCTGATAGGCAGAAGGGACGTATAGGCAAAGCATATATGTTGTACAAATTGTACTGGGTGAAATTTATATTTCAAACAAATACTGACGTATCATTTATTAGTAACGTTTTTTTTTTGTGGCTCAAGGTCTCAAGGAGGGCGCCCTACTGCCCTCTATTGGCCGGCAGTCATTTGATTCCCATGGAGTCATTCCATTCGGATTGGATTGACTCCAATCGGATTGGAATGACTCGTTGGAATCCACCTACAAGATAATTTGTTATAAATGGGCTAAAACATACAAAAACATTGGTATCCTAAGTTGAATCACAGTGTATTTCTTGTGTCACAATATGTTTACTCCATTTCTTTCAAAGAATGGACGTCGATCTCAAGGACCCTAACTGATGAAATCAATGAGAAGTGGGCTGACTGTAGAGGGCTGTGGCAGCTGTCTGAGCGCGTGGTTTGCCCATATGGAGCAGAAATGCTCATGGTGCACTGATTTCCGATAGGTCTTCACCTCCTCTGCAGCTCATGGCCTGCGGCTCCTTCCTCCGTCTCCTCCTCCTCCGCCGCCTCTGTGCTCAATCAATTGACTGACGCCGCTGACCAGCTCCCACAGCACGCTGCCGGGGGAGGGAAGTTATTGGAGTCGTGTGTGTGTAGGTGTGCGGGTCTGCATCGGATACCTCCAGTGGAGTTGTGCGTGCAGTAACGTTTGAATAATCTGCAAATAATCTTGCGGAATTCCAAAGCTTCAGACGGGAAGTTAACTGATACTCTCCACAGACTTCTGTGGTAGGTTTGCTTTGTTAAAGATGTGGGTTTGTGTTCAAATATGCATTTCTAGAGTTTTTGCTTTACAGGCAGGGTTTATAGCATAGTGTTTTTGAAACCTTTTTAGGAGCTTTTTCCCATCACAGCGAAGTAAATTCACCGTAATCGCTTTATTCATTCATTCAACCTTCATTTAAGATTCTCATAGAAATCATTGCCCTCAAATCATTGACGCAGATAAAATTAATCTAATTAAATAGTTTTGCATGTCGGAGGGTTGTGTTTTGCAACCAATTTTTTGAGTACAATGTTTACTAAGGATACAAGACTCGTGTTTTGGAATTTTAAATTCATGTATGATTTAACATCACAATTAGGCTACATACAGCTGGCCAGCCATCTAGTTCTTGTTTCCAGTGCTTTGTTTGCACTCTGATCGCATATGGGAGCAGCGAGGTTTTGTTTGTCAAGAAGTTACCCTAAGCCAGCTAAGCTTGCGCTAGCGATCGGTCCTCTATCTTCCGTCTTTCTTGTAGCCTAATCTTTCCATCCAATGGGCCATTCTTAGATTGTTAGTAAGAACAGATCTTTTATGTTTTCAAAAAATGACCATAAGTCATTGTCAACCAAAATGGAAGTTAAGGCCTTTTGCATTTGCATGACAGTATGTTCTCTTTCCCACTCCTCTCAATCCAACCTTTCGAGGCAGATGGCCACCCACGCAGAGCCTAGGTTCTGCTCGAGGTGTCTGTATGGAAGTATTATTGGAACTGGGTACTGGACCCATAGATGGCGCCTATTTATTCCAATGAGAATTGCTCACCTGGCACTTCCAGGTTTACTTCAGAAATACGCGGCCCACCGAATATGCACAGTAGTTGTTGTCCCGCCGGCCCTGCCTGCAATTCCCGCTAAGCCCATAGACTTTACATTATGACGATGTTGATGTCACAGATTTTTAAATCACTTTTCTCGGCTTCAGGAAACTTTTACAACTATAAAACCTCCATTGAACCAAATTGGAAGCAAGGCTGAGCGCCGTATCCAGTTCTTATTATACATCCATTGGTTCCTGTCTGTTAAAAGGGAGTTTTTCCTTGCCACTGTTGCCAAAGTGCTTGCTCATGGTGGGAATGGTTGGATCTCTGTAAATGAATTTTTTTAATAAAATATTATAAAGAGTACTGTCTAGACCTGCTCTATATGAAACGTGCAATGAGATAACTTCTGTTATTAATTGAATTGTACTTGAGTACAGCACTTGAATAAATGTATTCAATTACTTATCACCACTGGATACAGCTTTTCCTCCTGAAGAAATAAGAGCTTACAAAATGTTCTAAAGTCAATTTCAGGGGTTTATAAGATATTTTATTTGTGTAAGCCACAGTCAGAAGGTCCTGTTTCAACAGAAGGAAACACCTCAGTGTGGTCATAGATTATTAATTACATACAAAACATACATATATACATAATATATACAGGTGGTTTCAGGTTGTATTCTACTCCATTATTGCTCCAGAGAAAAAACACATATTATAGAGAAAACACATTATTTACTTATTTATGAGGATTAATGCAAGGATTAGTGGATGCTGCCAAAGATTGAACTTGGTGTAGATAAAATGGTTTTAGAACAATCTGAGGGTCAGTTTTCATTTCCCCACAATCACAGCTGTGATTCCAAAACCGTTACAGGGAGAGAAAAAAAGCCACACTGCTGGTTTGTTCAACTGTTTTTCTGTTGTGAGACTTCACCTTTGAGACAGGGGAGGTGTAGATACCAGGTGTGTGATAGAGAGTACCTTCCTCTGGGAATGTAAGGTGCCTGCTGTCATGGCCACCAGCACAGTTGCGTGTGTGTGTGAGTGTATGTGTGTGTGTGTGTGTGTGTGTGTGTGTGTGTGTGTGAGTGTGTGGGCACCACCCCAGGGAGCTGGTCAGCTGTTGTTTCATGCAGGAGATTACACAGCTTAATCAGGCAGCCAGATCAGGTGCAGCTGATGCTGTGGAGTCTCAACACACACAGACACACACAAACCCAACCCAACCCAACCCAACCCCCCCACACACACACACACACACACACACACACACACACACACGCACACACACACACACACACACACACACACATCCCTCCCTTTACACCCAATTAGCCCTGTTACCCAACCCTCCATGCCAAGGGACCATAGACACACCCACCATATACAGGTAGACACCGCCTCACTCATGTGCAGGCCCATACATGTAGCATAACCGTCCACACACACACACACACACACACACACACACACACACACGGCACAGTGCAATCACAAACAGGGCACATGCAATTTAAACTAGACCAATATTTATGTAGAGCCAATACAGTCCTTTTTAGTGAAAACTGATCTCATCCAGCCAGTGCGGTCAACTCTGATATGATAGATGTGATGCAGTTTGACAGATTATGTACTGTAGAATCCATCGGTACTACACTGGTTGTGTATGAGAAGCCCTTAAACTCAACTGAATCTAATCAGGCAAATGCTAAACAAGATGCAAAATTAGTATCACTGTTGTCATCGTTTTATCTGAATGTTTCGGGGGAACTGTATTGTCCCACGGTGGGTCTAAATGCTGTTGCCGAGGCTTTAAGAACAAACTAATTCTTTAGTTGACGTCTTTAATAGAAACCTTTTATTCTTAATAATATAAAATGTGTGTTATTTTGAAGTGTCTTATAATTAGAAAGAAATTAGTCCTGAAAAAAACGACTAAGCACATTAATCAATAGTAGAGGACAACAAAGTGTCAATCACATGGAACACTCAAGTCAGCTGAGGCCGATGAAAGAAATACATTGGGTCAGCCTGTGGCAAACTCAATCCAAGTATAAAAAGTCAATTCATTTATAGTCAAAATAAAGCCTTTATTTAAACTATTTCTGATGATGTTTTGTACTGAATTTTCCTTTTAATCAAATTTAGACCCCTGGACTTCTAAAAATCTGTTTAATTTGATCCAAAATTCCTGAGAAACAAACACAGGACATGGCATTTAATTGGAGCTTTCATGTATTGCATCATCCATTGTGCCAAAAGCTCGTGTGAATTTGGCGACAAGTCCTCAAAGCTAAATGTCTTTTTGTGCTGGTGTCCATCCTGATGACCCCTGCACAGTGTTTGTCGGTGCCTTCCAAAAAAAACACAAGTCACTGTTACAAAAGTTTCATATTAGAGGTTTTTTTTCCATCTGCCACAGCTATAGTTACGGTTGGGGTAGGTTTATGCACAACAGTTACATTAAGGTCAAAGACAGATCGTGGTCACGGTTAAAAGAAACCAGCACTGAGTCTTGGTGGGAAATGGGATGTGCACAGCACTGTCCACCCCAGCCTTCTTTCTCTCTGTGAAGTTTTGTAGCTCTGCAGCAACAACAGGCTGCTTTTGCTCCTGACAGACAATCAATATTCACAAGGCTGTTAGAAGTCTTTGTCCATTAAATGGAAACATGTTGTTGTTGTTGTTTTAAAAAATTTGACCAAACTACTGATGGCGCTGTTTGGCTGGTTTTGAGTGTGCTGCTGCCAACATTACATGCAGGGATTTCACACAATTAGCAGCAAAAATGCTTTATCTCCAAATCCCCTCTCCGTCCACTGGAAAAGTTAAATGGAAAATGAAATCGTGTTTTAGCTGCAAGCTTGCTGGGGTGATGGCACTCTTACTCTGCAACAGTGAATTGGATTATCAGATTCCCTAGAGATTTCATTGAATAGGCAGCCATGGTATCTACAGTATAGCAATTATAGTAAAAGCAGTGGAGTATATGGAGATTTAGAGGCGACAGAAAGTGTCTTTTGAACTTTCCGGCCATATCAATTAGCAATGATATGGAAGGCTTGTTAAAGGGGCTGGGCGGGGACAAAACACAGAATTGTCTCTGTTTCCCTGAAAAGTGGACATTCGATAAAACCCAAACCAAAATGGCACCCAACCACAGTCCCAACCGTGCCTCATCCCCGTCCGTTCCTAACACAACTGGGTATGAACAGAGCTTGGTTTGGATTGAAGGCCATAAAAAAAGAGAGAGAAAAGATGCATTTTTATATTTAAGGCTGCTCCGAAACTGTGCACCGGTTGTCGTTTGGCAATCTTTGTGTGGCTGGTTTGTTTTATACTTTTGGGTTTAATATTAACATGTCGAGTTCTGTTCCAGTCTGTATTCCTGTTCCAGTATTCTTCTTGACAGAAAGTTGGAGGACCACACAAGGCACTATTGAGATGTGGGACGTGTGTGAGCCGGCTCCTCTCTAAGCTTGTGCAATCTACCTGACCCTGGCAGAGTGTGTCGTCCACCAGTCGGAAGGCCGGCGGTTCGATCCCAGCTCATGTGTCGAAGTGTCCTTGAGCGAGATACTGAACCCCAAATAGCTCCTGAGCGCTGCGCCTTCTATGTGTGTGTGTTACTTGTAATGTGCGCGGATGGGGTGAATGTGACGTGTAGTGTGAAAGCGCTTTGAGTAGTCGGAAGACTATAAAGGCGCTATACAAGTACAGTCCATTTACCACAACACCCTTCTTATCCTTGATACACAGATACGTTTCCAGGTTTTTTTTCCAGGGGTTTTGTTCCCGCATTGGCCCGCTTAAGCTGGGCAGAGACTGTGCGATTTTATGCATTGCACATTGTGTTAATTCGCATTACAAGATTTAAATGACCCTGTCTACACGACCAAAACATATGGCTTCAGTGCTCGGCTTGGACAGATCAATCCACTGGCCACAATGTGGGCCCTCACACTGAACCTATGGGTTGTGTCCCACAGCAGCTGAGTGTAGCGGTGGAGGTTAACCATGAAGTTAGCAACAACTTAACCCTGGGACATTAAAGGAGGTCTCCGCCTGTGCTTCTACAACAGTCTGGAGACTGTGGCAAAGCGTTTTGGATGCAGCAGTCAAGTCAAGACACCATAATAGTGTTGAATGTAATACTTAATAATAACTATTTTTTCCAATTTCACATATAAACAAAATACAAACATATACCTAAAGGGGTTCTTAACTACTGAATTACTCATAATCATAATTTATGATGATGATTATGTAAAAAGATGATAGTGTCCCCAGCCATCCAGACACTCTTCAAACTTCTCCCCATCCCTCCATTCCTCCATATTCTATAAATCAGGACTTGGGACTGTTCCACTGAGCCAGAGATGGGCCTCTGAGATTCAACGCGTCGCAAATTTTTAGAGACTCCTGCAGTGTGTCTTCTGATGTTTCCTGAGGGCTGACAGAAAGAGAGACACAGCCTCTACGTGGCTGTCGCTGCCTGTGTCTCTGTCTTTATTTTCCTTATGCACTCGCTCTCTCCCTCCCTCGCTCTGTCACTCTCTCCCTCGCTCTGATGCCACTGTCTGTCTGGAGATTAATTAAACGGCTACCCAGCCAGCCACTGCCACATCAGCCATCGTCAGCCTCTCCTCGCCATCACCTCCCTGCTGCAGTGGCGCCGGAGAGTGCAAGTCTGTCCACGTGCATGCAGCTGCACACACTATTAAAACGAATCTGCTTATCTGTGTTTACCTATTCGGTGTGTATTTTGATGTGTGAGTTGTACACAGCTGCACACAGTGACGTTGTTTGAGTGCGTGCATTGTTGCATGCTCTGTCTGTGTAATTGTGTGTACATATGTGTATAGAAATGTGTGTTGGTGAGCAGGAAATTAATTTCATGATACGTGTGTGTGTGTGTGTTAGTGTGTGAGCAGAGTTGTAGAGAATGTGTGGATACGTGTTCAGCTGTTTGCATCTGCACAGAATGTGTGTCCAATTATAGTTACTTAAGCATTTGTTGTGCTTGCTGTGAATGTGTGTCCACAGTTTGCCTATATATGTGCATTATGTGTGTCTTCAGTGTGCGTTTCAGTTTCTGTGGTGTGTTTTCTGCGCGTGTGTGTTTTCTGCAGGATAAACCACGCTTCAGTAGAGAGTTGTGCCACAATAGCCGTCAGCCGCGTGGGGGGGCTGCGGTTGGATGTCGGATCTGAGTGTTTATTGTTTGCCATTATTGTTGTCATAACAGCTAGCGCCGGCATCAGTGGTGTATGTGCTCCAGCCGGTCTTATCATTACCATCCCGCCTCGCCGTGGTTCTCCAGTTGTCAATTTACCGTACAGTCTCCTCTCAAGAATTTCCCCCGCTGTCACGCTGCTGAAGGCTTCCACTTTCCCCTTCCCTTCAGTTTCCCCTCTTTCTTCTTTGTTCTTTTCAGTTCTTCGCTATGCTGTAAGGAAGTGTGTGGACGTTATGTGTGTGTTTGGGGGTGGGGGTCAGTGAAGCTGACAGCTCAGACCGTCGCTGCTCGGCTTTTCGGGCCTTAATTGAGACATACTGTCAGAGTGACAAACGCATTTGCATGCGGAGTGTTTTTCAGGATGTGCTTTTTTTCGGCTGCTTATCACTCTGTTAATCAGCTCTCCATCACTCACATGAAGAAATGTACGCACACACATATAGTCCTTTGTAGCCTTTACAGTATGCACACACATACTGTACATACAACTGCATAAGGAGCTGCTGGGGATGATTGTTACTACGCAGTAACGAGAAGAAGACACAGAGAGAGCTGGAAAAGAAGATACAGACGGGAATCTTTAGCTGAAATATTAAACTGGTACTGTCCTTGTTTTAACGAGACTAAGAGTCCACAACCATGCTAGCAGCTCTGTGAGGCTATACTAAATGCTAATGTACGAACGCTAACATGCTGATGTTTAGCCGGTATTATGTTTATCATGTTCACCTTCTTATTTTAGCATGCAAGCATGCTAACATTTGTTAATTAGAATCACCAAAGTCAGTAGAACCCATTCTCTGGAAAACATGAATGTCTGTACAAAAGTTCTTGGTGTAAAACGGTTGTTGATATATTTTAGTCGTGGGGGTCGTGCAGAGCCTCACTGCTAGCATGGCTAAAATACAGACTCCAGCTGCTAAACCATGTCTGAGAGTTTCAGACTCCTATCCTGCAAAGTCCAAATATGTGTCCGAGGCTTTCCCTTTCTGCAGCAACACCCCCATGTTTCAATTAAATACCCATCTCAACGTGAGTTGAATACTAAGACATATAAGAAAACGTTGCTGCTAATTAGGTCCAGTCTCTGCTGGTGGTCTATGTGGTGTACTATAACCGTCTCAGTGCCTTTCAGCTTCAATAGCAAACCCAAAAGACCAGTCTGGGATGGAAAGTGATTGAGAGATGTGACCGTATTACGTGATTCCCTTAACACAATCGACAAGCTTGTGGAGACCAAACCAGAGGAAAAATAGAGTGAATATTGAACCTAAATTCATCATGGTGTATACTAAGACATGACTAAATGAATGCTAACATACAGTAGCGATGTGTCTGCTGGATATGGAAATGGACAACTGTATGCTAACACACTTTCCGTTTATTTTGGGGTTCTAGTCCCCTCTATTAGCCAAACAGGGATTTATGCAGCTTTAAACAAATTGCCATCTGGCCAACATTACTTTCCATGTAGTCTGTGCATCTGGATAGACACAGACAAGTATCTTGAAACGGCATGGAGATGTGTAAATTAAAGACAATTTGATCCTGAAACGCTTCTGTTTGTGTCCCATAGGCACATCTGTGTGCCTATCACTCACTCTCTCCCCTCTGTCACTCTTTCTCCCTAGTTATCTTGTTCTCTCTTTTCACTCAGACGTCTCTATGCTGGACCATCAGCTATCCTGGGACCTCTTTCTCTCCCCGGGCTGTCGGTGCCTCATTCCAGATGTTTAGATCTGGATCTTGGTCCTCCAGGAGATTCATCCTCTCATCTTGTCTCAATTCACTTCACTTTATTGGCATGAGTGTATCAGAGACAATATTGCCGAAGCGTCAAGTTACAATGAGATTAAAAAGAAATACAAAAAAAGTACAATTCATAAAAGCAGGAAAATAGTAGAAAAAAACAAACAAAACAACAAAAATGAAAATTCTCTTTCCCCCTTGTGTGCATGGTGTCCTCTTCTCTCGCTCCTTCTGTGTTCCTTTCTCCTATTTGAAGGGTGTGTTTGAGTTTTGCCTCTTCTGTGTTTGTGTAGTCTGATCTCCCCCAGGTTTCCACGGAGGCGAGGCGGCACCTTAAATTGCTCAACATCCTCTTGGATCCATTCTTCATATATATGTCTACAATCTATTCATAACTTTGTCATCATGATTGTTCATACTGTAATTTTACTCTGTTGGTCTATTCTGTACACACAACATCTATTGCATGCCTGTCCATCATGGGAGAGGGATCCCTCAGTTGCTCTTCCATGTTTCTTCCATTTTGTTGCCTGTTAAAAAGGGTTTTTGGGGGGAATTTTCCTTCTAGGAATCAAGGGTCTAAGGATAGAGGGTGTTGTATACTGTACAGATTGTAAAGCCCCTTGAGGCAAATTTGTGATTGTGATATTGGGCTATATAAAAAAAATTACTTGACTATTGTTGAACACAATTTTTCAGCGTATAGGTCCACTTTGTTTTAGTAAATAAATAAATCTATAAGACTACAACATCTATTACAGAATTCTCACACGATACTGTCAAATGATGACATCAGCAGAAATCGAAGGTCAGATGGCAATGCCAACATCAATAGTAGGCTATGTCAAAGCTAGGCAGGTTCTCCCAGCTGACTTGGAGATTCAACTGGTTCATTATATAACCAAGTCAGCAGACATCTACTTTAGTTTTGTCTCCCAGAGAGGTCAGGAAACTGGCCTATCAATTTGCTGTGGTACGCGATTAAAGATTCCACCAACCTGGGCAAAAAAAGAACAAGCCACCTCTCAGTGGTTCACAGCATTTTTGAAGAGGTTTCCAATGCTAGCACTGAGAAAGCAAGAGTCCACTAACAGGGTGAATGCCAATGCCTTCTTTGACAACTTAGCAATAGTGCTACAGAGGTATCGGTTTGGACCAGCAGACAATTTGGACCTGGAGTGACTACACGTCCCTCTGCACCACATCGCCATTACTCTCCATCCAGCAGCTCCGGCCAGACACCCCCAAACTTACACAGAGGCCGCAGCGGACATAACCCGCTCAAATCCCATTCCACTGGCTCACCGATAAAGCTAGGCTATCCAGATCTACACCGCCACTTCCACCACCACTCCAGCTGGTCCCGCTCGCTTCCAGGGTTCTCGACCCAGCAATCCAATTCAGTTTCATTTATATAGCTCAATATCACAAATAGCAATTTGCCTCAAAGGACTTTACTATCTGTACAACATAGGACACCCTCTGTCCTTAGACCCTCAATTCGAATAAGGAAAAATGACCCCACAAAAAAAATTTTAACAGAGAAAAAATGATAGAAACCTCAGGAAGAGAAACAGAGGAGGGATCCCTCTCCCAGGGACAGACATGCAATAGATATCGTGTGTACAGAATAGATTCACAACAGAAGATCATAGTATGTACAATTATAATGACAAAATGTAGGCTGTAAAACACAAGTGTAATCCACGAGCAGCACGGCGATGACATCACGACATTGCCCACTACAGCAGCTCAGCAAACAGCTTCAATCTATCACCTCAAATTGAGCAAGACGCACCTGTCTGGTCTACCTCAATCCATCTACCTTTTTCGAATCGTACTAAGCCTCCAGGGAGGCAATCTCTTAGCACATCTTCAAAATTCTCAGCCGCTGGCATTTTCCAGCACACTCTTACCTACATCCGCAATGATCTGAATGATATCAGAAGCACCCACGTACTTCTTTCCATTCAAGGTTTCCTTTCCCATCTACCTCTTTTGATTAGCCAGTCAAGTTCCTCCCCAAGACCTTTGGTTTGAGACAGAGACAGGTAAAGTGGCCACACACTTCCAGTTTCGCATCCACTTTTTCCAAATCCTATTCAAATCCAGAATATCCGCCTGGTATTCTTTTGCATCAGAGTCACCTCCGCTGTTCTTGGCCACTGGCCTTATCCAGGATACCTTACCTAGGTTGGCAATGATCTGAACAACATGGGAAACACCCATGTACTTCTTTCCATTTGAAGTTTCTTTTTGGGGCTCTGTCTGAATCAGAGCACATGAAGAGATGGCTCGCCCAATCAGAGTCTCGACTCCCCTAGTTCCCTCCTGTCTTCCCGCCACCAGCTGACTCCGATCCATACTCTGTGATACATCCATCCACGACCCTAATTTCTCCCCTCATCCCTTCACCACTCACCCTTCCTCCCCTCCTCCTTTTACCTTCATCCCTTCATTGCTCACCCTTCCTCCTCTTCCTCCATTTGTTTGCTAGCCAGTCATTACTCTCTCTGTATATTTTACATGAACAGTCATTTGAAACTGGTAAGTACATTACAAGAACAAAGCATAAGACAGTGGCAGTCTTTGTTACATGTATCAAGTAGGTAAAACAGGAGCAATGAGGACACTGTGTTTCTCATTTTATTTCAGATTGCTTCTGAGGAAATAGCGTAAACGGACATTCTCTCACCAATACCCCAGAGTAACTAAAGCAAACACCCAAAAAAAGGTATTCCTCACACAATTACTGCAATGACAATTAGCTTGGACCTCGGTATTATCATTGGGTGAACAGGCTTTGTTTTCCCCCCTAAATACAAACATACATGTATACAATAACCCCATTATTAGTATAATAGTATCTCTGAAATTATATCACATAAATGTGATCACACTACTTTAGGTTCACCACATCTACACTTAATCAGTGGTCTGAGGCCTTCAGTGCCAGGAGCTCAGCCCAATGCTGATCTGTCATCATATAATTTATATAATATATAATAGAGAAATTTTAAAAAAACATGCTGATTTTTATTACATACTTATTTTGTATCAGACTAATAATCCCTGGAAACAAGAGCTTCTCGTAATCTGATCGGACCCTTCGAGCTGTGCCTTCGGTGTGTGAATGATTAGTTGAATTTGTACTGATGGGCAGTTAGCTCCTGCCATCAGTGTATGAATGTGTGTGTATGGGTAGATGTGATATGTAGTGTGAAAGTGCTGAGTAGTCAGATGACTGGAAAGGCACTATACAAGTACAGTCCATTCACATTTACATGCAAGAAACTCAGTTAAAACTAGAGTAATTTGATAAACTAACATTAACACAAATCATACAACAACCCGAAAGACACTGACACCAGGTGGATGCTGCTGGTGTGGGAAGGGAGAGCCAGAGTGAACACATGGGCCAGCTTTTATAGCTCAAGGGTCCAGGTGAGCTTAATCTGCTGACGACCCTCCCATGTCAGCCAATTGCCTGCTGAGGTTGCCAGGAGTCTCCAAGACAGTGGGTTGAAGTTAAAATCACTCTCAAACAGCCACTTTTTGGGTTATTGAAAGACTTTTGGGGAAACAGGGAATCACTAAAAGGATGCAAGATGGGGTGGGAAAAGTGGTCACACCAAAAAGGCAATAGAAACTTGCGAAATTAACTGATCAAATAAATGTATAAAGTATTTTTTTCTTTCCAGGAAACCACTATCAGAGATTGGGAGCAAAAGCAAAAGCTTCCATGGCTGTGGGTCAAATCCCTTATATATTGAATGTGTCAGTTATACATAGAAATGTGAATTATTTGTACTATTGCTGAGTTTTAATCATTGTATCTTCGTTCAGAACAACATTCTTGGTTTTCTTGGTATGTCATGAGTTCGAGGGGTGAATGTAAACGCACACCAAGTGGGAAAGCAACCCCCCCCTTCAGCAAACATCAGCCATACTGTGCATGATGCAGCACAGCCAGATAATTGTGGTGCCTCTATTCACAATCTGCCACTCCTTCTCCTTTGTGGTCTGACCATATCTATCTGCCCATTGAAAAAGGCCTCCCTGGTACCAAATGCATTATGCTTTGCATGTATAATTATATTTAGGCCACACAGTTTCATGCTCTCCAACTCTTTTCTACATTCAGTAAGGTCCAAACCAAGCAACAGTGGGAGAATGTATCGTAATGAATGCCAAAGCTGAGCACTAAGAGGTATTTTGTTCTTGAGGCTCTTAAGGAATATGGATTATGAATGAGGCCTGGATCAGACCTGCTGTGGTTTCAATATGTATGAATCTTTTCATATGCACCAAGCCCACTCCTTTATCTGCCACAGCAGGTGAGGATCAGGCAGCACTTCTGACATTAGGATTTTTTAGCCCTGTGCTGGGCTAAAAAACATAATATATTCCTTAATACTGTTATTCAGTCATGTTTATTACTATTATTTATTTTATACTGCCACACCAAATTTGTTGTTTGCATCCTACGTTTTTCTAAAATCAGTATCAGGTTCAGTGTTGCCAGACTGGACTGTCACAATGTAGCCCAATCAGAGCCTGTAACCTGTCCAATCATCAGAAAAGTAGCCGGTCAAATTTCATTTAAATCTAACTCTCTTTGGGTATTAAAGAGGGGTATTAAAGGTGTAAAAGCCTTGACACAGTGAAACTGTAAATACAGTACATTTTTGAGTGTGCGGTTGACGGACACTTTTCTCCAACAATACAATGCGCAAAGGAAACGGAGGAGCTACTCACCAAGCTCCTAAGAACAGTGCTGGGCTGTGAAGCAATTTTGGTGTTGTGGCCACACCAGTTATTGCAACTTCCGTGTGAGGAAGCCAACAGGGGCTTTTTCTGTGTGTGCGCCCAGTGAGCAACTTTCATAGGAATTAATACGGAGCCATCTTTCAACATGGTATTGTTGCATTGCTGGAAGCGAAGAAAAGGAAGAGGACCCAAATGCAGACTGAGATAACAAGATGAAATGGCATGGATATTTATTGCTTACAGACAGTAATACCAGTGAGCTGGCATACAGGAAGGTAGGGAGATGCAATCAGGTAATAGGCAGGCAGGAAGCCACAAATCCAAAATACTGGGGAGACAGAACCAACACCGCAACGGCGATGAACTGACCATGAACAAAGGAGGAGCAGAGACTAAATAAACATGTGAGGGCAGGATAACAAGACACAGGTGAAACTAATAAGACACGGGTGGAAACATTCAGGCATTCATGCATGGGAAGCAAAACTAGAAGACACATGAGGTAAGGAGATAATTTCAAAATAAAACACTTTATATGAAAGGGTGTGCAAAAGACTGACGTGACACCATCATAACCTTGACATGACACCTGTCATGAACATGAAGGAGTCTTTATGAATGTTTATGATTGTAGTTATTGTGGCATATAATACTTCAAAAACCAATCCACAACGCTGCGGCAGGCTAAGACATGGAGGTTTATACTGATGACCCTGAACATTTCACATGCTTAAGCTGTTTATTGATTCATCTCACAAGCATAGGAAACCTGCACTTGCTTTGAGCTATTTCAATGCTATTCAAGGAGACTTCATAGACAGTGTAACAGAGATAGATGTGATAAGACAAAACAAAATGTTACGAGACGGTCAACAGAATGTTTCTCCCCAGCTCACCACGCCACCATGACCCATGCCCCTCGACAACACAGGTGAGTGCACTTACTAATAGACTAACACAACACCCACGGTGCCACCCACAGGAACCGGCGTCAGCGGGCGCTCATGTAACCCAAGCGCATGCACAGACACAGCAGCCCACAGAGAAACCAAACAAAAGCACATGTGGCTCCTACAGTAGTCATTTAGTGTTATTCGGTCAATTATGTCATTTAAAAAACAGATGAAAACAGATGTTTGCTAGATTAGTAACAAACTTTTTTTAAACTTAAACTTACTGAAGTTAGCTGTAGGCTACTATTAAATATTATCGATGCTGGTGCTCAAACTAGTATTATTAGATTAGATTATATACATCAATTTTTAGACTTTTAAACTTACTGTATATGGTAACCTAAGGAATGCAAATGGATGATAGTTCATTAAAAGAACATAAAAGATTTATCAGGTTAGTTTGACCTTATATCCTTTAGAGAATTAGAATTCAAAATATTTTAAAGTCAGAAACTTTCTGTGGGTTCCTTTTCAGGATTTATGTTATTAACAGTATTTCAAGCTGTGTGCTTACACCTCTTTTGAGACAAGTGGGAGCTTACTACATAACTAGGACCTGACTTAAGTAAGTTAAATTATTTTAAGGCAAAATAAATGTTTCGCAATATTGTATTGTGGGGAGTTACTTGAAATGTCCTTGTTTGCCAACAATGCAAAGTCCTTTATCTCAAAATCTGGGCTGCAACTCAGTCACTTATTACTTTCTACTAAGTACTGGCATCACTCAGGAGATACTTGGGGGAAAGCACTAGTCTGTGTCAAAATTAGTCATTTCTGAGGCCATGGTTGTAGATGTTTTTTAAATGGGATTGTATTCCACTATAGGCTTTGTCCACAAGCATGTACTGTACATTAAAATTAATTCCAATACAACAACTGCAATCTAAGTGCATTTCATATTGGACAAATGTTACTTTCTGTCCACCCCCTTAGCTCCTCCAACCAACCACTCTCTCCAATCTGTCAACGTTGGACTGCAAAGTGATCTACAAAAAAAGTCCACCACTGCAAACGCTCTACCGTGAGCTTCAGGTGGCAATGCAAGTCAAACAAGAGTGTAAGGTCGAAACTATATATTAGCAATATATGTGTTACTTTTGGTTTGTACTGGACCCAGGAGCAGACACAGAGATGTGGGGATGCTTTTAGTAAGAAGTTTTAATGACAATAATGAAGGTGGCTTAGCCTGAGATTGGCATTGCTTGAATTCAGCAGAGAGAAGGTAGTTGGGAATCCCAGAGTTTGATCTGCAGCGGACAGGTTGGTGAAGTGGTGTTAGGCTGTGGCGAGCTGGAGTGCTGGCATTGAGCTGAAGGCGAGTACACTGGCAGTCCTGAGACACAAAGAAAAACACATCCAATTATTAGTCGAGCACAGGAATTAATCACTAGAAATCTTTTCTTAAAGAGTTACACAGAAATACTTGGCCAAGATTGACACTACCACAGAGTTAGGCAGATAATCTGGGAATGAGTGGTTGTTGAGCAGAGTATTTGAGCAGGAGCTTGATGAGCTGATCGACATAGAAAGTTGGGTGGATGACGGGTAACTTTAACTTGAAAATAGAAGTGTTAATGATCTTATCAATCTCAAAGGGTCCCACAGGCCAAGCTATGGGATACCACTTGAAGAGGGAGGTCCCGAGAGGACAGCCACACCTTCTGACCTGGTTGTTAGGCTGGCGCAGGGACACGGTGGCAATCAGCAAGACGCTGGTTCCTAGTGGTGGTGCGGAGAATAGGTCCCTGAGCCTGATACCACGACACCGCCAGATGTTGGCCTGGATGGACAGAGAAGGTGAGGTTGAAATCCCAGAGAGGCTATAAATGGGGACATACCTGGGGCCAAGCTGGTGAGCGATTTATGGGCATATTCTATCCAGGGCAGTTATCAGCTCCAAGTGGAGGGGTTACGGGTGGTGACACACCACAGAGTCATCTCCAGATCCTGATTTACCTGCTCTGTCTGCCCGTTGGTCAGTGATACCCGGAAGATAGGTTGGCGGTAGAACCGAACGCCCGACAGAAGCACCACCATACTTGCAAGGAGAATTGTGAACCTTGGTCTGACACAATGTCCTGAGGGTTCCCATGGAGCTGGAAAACATTTAGAACCATAAGATCTGCTGTCTCAGATGCTGAGGGCAGTTTAGGGAGGGGGACATAGTGACCAGCTTAAAGAAGCGATCTACAATAGTCAATATTAGAGTGTTAGATCCAGGAGGGGGGGAGACGAGTGACAAAATCCACCGCAATGTGGGACCAAGGCTAACTGGGGATGGGCAGAGGGCGTAAAAGGCCAGCTGGAGCAGGCTGCAACCAAGGCTTGGGTGTCTTGGGACATGGAGGGCTACCAGAAGTGTTGTTTCAGATAGGTAAGGGTATGATGAAAACCAGGATGGCAGGCGAGCTTGGATGAGTGACCCCACTGGAGGATTTGGGACCTAACAGGATCAGGCACAAATAAGCAGTTAGGGGGGGCTGTACCTGGATCTGGAAGAGAGCTTCTCGACCTCCCACGTAGCAGCGGCCATCAGACAGAATGGAGGGAGAATGGGCTCCAGAATGGCACAAGACTTTTCAGCATCTAGTTGACAGGACAGATAGTCAGGCGGTATGTTAGGGTGAAATTGAATCTCCTGAGGAACAAAGCCCACCAGGGCTTGGCGGGAGTTCAGCCTCTTGGCGGTGCAGAGGTAAAAGAGATTCTTGGGGTCTGTCCAGACTATGGATGCTGTTTCATCTCCTTCTAGCTAGTGCCTCCACTCATCCAGTGCCAATACCACAGCTAATAACTCTCAATTGCCCACATCATAATTCTGCTCTGCTGAGGACAACCACTGGGAAAAAATGCACAAGGATGCAGTTTATGGTGTTTGGGAGAACGCTGAGAAAGGACAGTCCCAACACCAGTCTCCGAGGCATCCACCTCTTCTACCAACTGTAAAAAAGGATCTGGGTGAGTGATTACAGGCGCGATGGAAAAAGTTGCATAAGCGAGAAAAAGGCTTTATCTACCTCAGGTGTCTGGACAAATGGAGCCACCACTTCACAGTAGTCCCGGATGAAGCGTCCGTAAAAGTTTGCAAAACTCAGGAACCGTTGAAGTTGTTTCCTAGACAGGGGTGGTTCGCCACTCAGCTAGAGCCTGTTGGTAGGTGAATATTGTTCTTTTTATTCCACTAAATTTGTTTGACAGCTTTAGTTACTAATTACTTTTCAGATTACAATTTTCCATATCCTTCCTTTTCATGTATCTTCAAATTTGGTGATTTTGAATGTTAATGTTTCTGATAAACTGAAGGATTAAGTGTTATTTTATGGGTATGAAGTATTTAAAGCTTGAAAATGCATCGTCACAAATCTTAAAACGGCTGTTTTTCTGAGCTCATGAAAAGTTGACTTTTTAGAGATACAGGGTATTCACAGGACAGCGACGCTACAAACATATAACAATCTTATAGAATATAACAGTGTATAAATTAGTTAAAATTAGCTCAACCCTTAACATCTACAGCAGTAAAATTCAACATAAACATTAATGCAGCAGTAAAAGTTATTCAAAAGCATCATATCATATAATAGTAAAACAGTGACAGGGACCGTTTCACTGCATAATGAGTACTTTTGATACTTTGCGTAAATTTTGCTGATAGTAATTACATACTTTTACTTAAGTAAGGCTTTGAATGCAGAACTTTTTCTTGCTGTGGAGTATTAGTACTTTTACTGAAGTAAAGGATCTGAAAATTTCTTCCACCACTGATATTAAGTAAATAATAATCATTCTTACCAGAAATTGTGGTCTGCAACCCCTTCCAGTACAATGAAAAACCATCCTTTCCTATTGTAATAAGAAGCTGGATCATCCCTCGGAGCAATAATGGGCATGTGGCTTACGCCAATGGCACCTGAACACATAGGATAACCTAGCTCTGAAAATCCATCTAGGGTCTTCTGAAGTTGTTCCCCTTTGGCAGGCCAATGAAACACTTGAATAGGTAGTTGATGTGGGAGGTGGGGAGGCCAGGTCGGGCACATAGATTAAGTATGGACTCCTCCAACATTTTTGCCAATTACTGTCAGACTCAAGACATCCAAAAAGTCACTGGAGTTCGTATGGAGTTTATTTCCTTCACGAGGACAAACCCCGGAGTGGTCTCCAGAGACCCACTTAAGTCAAAAACAATTTTACATATTCTTTAACAACCTACATGTCCCACCTACTGGGTTTACCCACCTAATTTTTCCTGCAGACTCAGCAGTTTTTTTCTAGACATTTTTTTATCTAATCTGCTTTATTTGGGCAGGCGAGTTACTCCTTCCTGTCCTCTTCCTATCCCCCAACTGGGTCTACTAGTGTTCAGCTGGACCTCTTTTAGAATAGCTCATGCTGTCCCCTCTGTAACCCCTGAGGTGAGTCTCCTGCTGTTCAGCTTAATATATGCTGTCCTTTTCCTTGATCAACTTTCTTGAAAACATGCATTAGTTCTCACATGTAACTCACACATAACATACTGTATATTTCTTTAGCATATTTTTGTCACAGTACACATTTTGACCCTCTGTATCTTCAGCCAGGTGTACTCTACAGTACAGTTTGTCTGGGCATGTAATATTAGTTTCTTGTATGGATTCAAACAATATTGTTGGGGTTTTGGCTGGCTGAACCCAAAAGCCGAAACTGAGAAGTGAGGGAGTAAAGAGTTCTTTATTGTAATCACTAGGGATGGTTGCTAGGGGTTGGTGGTGAAGTGGTGGCTTGATGTCGGAGGAGGTGAGGTGGCCGGGAAAACTATGGTGCTGGTCAAACAAGCTGGCGATGGCAGTGGTGTCGGCAGGAGGAGGCTCCTACATGGAGTCCTGAGGCATAGAGAGAGAGAGAACAGGTTAGTAATCCAATTAACGTATTCTGTGAGAAACAACAAGAGGCGAAACAAACACTGGTAACTTCGCTCGAGTGCGCATTACCATGAGGTGATACTGAACAATCTGGCATTGAGTGGCTGTCCGGCTGGAGTTTTTATGCGGCGAGAGGATGAGCAGATGGGAAACAGGTGTGATACTCCAGCCAGAGCTTCTGCGGAAAACCACGCCCCTGGCAGCCAGGGAAAACGACAACACACACTAGGGAAAGGGAAGACACAGACATAGGAAACACGAGGAACCCCCAGAGTCACAGTAGAAACCGTGACAAATATGACATACAGCATATGTCTTTAATAACGTGAGTCAAGTGCACTTAACATATTAGTTTTAACATTAGTTCTTTTTCTATGTTCAAACAATATACTGAGTGCATATAGCTGTTTGGAGCTGTTTAGACTTGCAGTGTCCAATACATATAGCACATCTATAGAAGATTGATAATGTCATAAATGCATTGCATATCTAATGAAATCATCCACGAAATTGTCCTTTGGAGCTAATGTAACTTTGCGCACCAACGAGATAGCTTTGTTCTATACTCGCTTGGTGTGGCATACCACCATAGAACAATGACAAGTCTCAAGTGGTTTTTGCCATCATGTAATCTTTCAATCTTTCATGCAGAACACATACTCAAACTTACAGGGGCGGCTGTGGCTTAGAGGTAGAGCAGGTAGTCCACCAATCAGAAGGTTGGCAGTTCAATCCCGGCTTCCCTCGGCCAAGTGTCCGTGGGCAAGATACTGAACCCCAAATTGCTCCTGAGCTCTGTGCCTTCAGCGTGCGACTGAATTAGTTTCTTTGTACTAATGAGCAGTTGGCACCTGCCATCAGTGTGTGAATGGGGTCAATGTGATACCGTATGTAGTGCGGTCGGAAGAATAGAAAGGCGCAATGCAAGTGCAGTCCTTTTACCATTTACACCAGGAGGTGTACATCGTCTAAGCTCTGCATTTCCCCGTTCGGTCTTATGTGGTTCTATATAGCCTTCTCTGCTGGACACAGATAAAAAACGCCGAAGCTTTCTTTCTCCGGTGGGTTCTTCGGGCATGCTTTGTACTCTTTTCTGCTTGCCTCTATTTTGTTTTCCCCTCTTTCATTGATACTGTGGATATGTCCAAATACATGTAGTATTGATATCAACGCAAAAGCTGCCTTGCTTATATAATCCAAGGCTCGGAGAACAGGTAGTTTTGAAATATATGTAATGTTTTGGACCTGTGGGCTTATGTAAAACTCCTATGTGGACCCTTAATAAAAAGATTTAAGAAGCAGGTTGTACTATGTATTGTGTAAAGTAGTTAATAATCTGTCATCCACCTAGTTTTTCAAGTGAGATGACAAGCACGTGTCCATTTGTAGTGACAATGTATTTTCACTTATGTCCTTTTTTATTCTTCTTTTGTTGTGAATACAACCTGGTTATAATACGAACACCTTTTCTGTCGGATGTGGTTGTACTATGTCATACAAACTTGTTTGTTTTGAAGAATGCCGAAGCCTTAAGTCCTCCATCATTGATGTCCTCTTTGTCTTTCTCTCCGTTCATTTCTTACTGCCTGGCTCCCTCTCCCATTCCTTAGACTATGTTTCCTTCCTGATAGCTGATCTTTGCTAATATTTTGTAAAATGACTCTGTTTAATATGGTTTAACATATCCCAAATAAAAAGTAAAAAAAGAAATTCTGGATCTATAAATACGCGGTGCCGGTGAGAACATGGATGTGGGTGAGGGACATATTTCGATGGTGAGAGACAACGTGCACGTCGAGATGGCTAGAGTTAGAAGAAACATCGGAGAGATTCAGCCATACATGTTGGAGCCTCAGTCAGACCCAGATTAGTCTATTGTGCACCAAAATCAGTGACTAGCAGATGTATCAGAATGGTAGGTGTAGTTAGCATCTTTTATTTGTTTATGTTGTTTGTTAGCTTGTTAGCATGTGACTGGCCAACTGGCTTGTAACTTTAGTAGATAGTGGAAGGACGCTCCGGGGTCCAGTTTAGATCAATAAAACTGCACATTCACTACTCTAACTTAGTGCAAACACTTGATTTTAGGAAAGTGTACATACATCTCCCCCTTCAGTGCAGGAATGTGAAAACACCTCTCTAGTGACAAACTTTGCAATGATACAAGTCAGTAAAGTCAAGGTCTGACATTTTAAGGGACCTAAAATATAAGAAAACATAATAAAAACACATTTTTGAGTGAAGGGGTACTTTTAAGAGATCTGCTTTAACCGTACTGAAATCACTGGATAATAATATTGACAATAATGAAGCACATTCCTACATGTAACAATGCAACTGTGCCACTGCAGTGGTTGATGATTAGCTGCACAAAATTTAATAAAAGTCTAGCACCTGCAAACCAATAAATGAGTAACTCTGTGTAACCCTGATGTCCATGCCATCACCACTGCCTCCCCCTTCCTGCCTGGCGCGGAGCCACTTGGCTGGGCTCTGTCAGCTCCTCTTGACTAATTAGCTCTGTTGTTTTCCTCCTCCCCAGAATCCCTCTGTTTCAAGTACAGACAAACAGCACTAGGCTTTCATGTCTACCTCCCCATCTCCTCTATAATACAGCTGTGAACACTGACTGAATTCTGACTGAATCTAGCCCCCCGCACCACACCCAAAACTGTTGACCCCTCTGCTGTGTTTGTACTCTCCAGCAGACTCAAGGGAAGCTTCAACTGTAATTTTTCATTTACATCAGCGTTGACTGTACACATTTTAGTACAGCTGAGACAGGTTACTGAATGTTGCTATAGTCAATACTGTGGAAACCCACTATCTGTTCTATTTAAGGGCCCCATTAAGCCATGACACCAGTGGTGGAAGAAGTATACAGATCCTTAATTAAAGTAAAAGTACCAATACATGAATGTAAAAGTCCTGCAGTCAAAATGCCACTTAAGTAAAAGTACAGAAATCAGCTAAATACATATATACAGCTCTGGAAAAAAATGAAGAGACCACTTAACATTAAGAAATCAATATTAAGTGGTCTCTTCATTTTGTTAAGCTGTACATTGTTAAGACTGATGGATTAATGCGTAAGCACCATTTTCTTCTTGTAGTGTTGTAGCTGGTCGAGGTGGAGCTAGTTTTAACTACTTTATATACAGTTTAGTCCAGTGGTTCCCAACAGCGGTCGGACCCCTCCAAAGGGACACAAGACGAATCTGGGGGTTGTGAGATGATCAATAGGGTTGGGAAAAAAGAAAAAACAAAGTTCCGCTACACACATGTACATTCATATTTGAGTCTTTTCTCAGTTTCTTTGCAAAACACTGGATACTTTTGTCTCTTTGGGCCTCAAACAGTTTAAATTAAATCATCTGAGAGCTTTAGACGGGAAGACATCTGAGATGTGACCAGAGATTCTAACATCTAACAGTAAAAACTTCCTTCAGGCTTTCTGGCAGCCAAGGGTATTTTGTCGTAGTTGTAGCATTTTGCTCACCCAAATATCTAATAGGCCTAAGACCGCATATCAATTTGAAACATGTTGTCTGCATATGATGCTCCAGAAATTACGCCTTTGTTTGAGAAAAGATAAAACATCATGAACGATATCTCATTACACTTTTTAAAGTAAAGATGCAAAAACTAAGGATTGTGATACAGGCGATTGCACGACAATATGTGGCCACATTGACAGTTTATTAAAACCCTGCGTCTTATTTTTCTTGTTTTGTCATCATTTCTGTCAGTTATGATAACACTGTATTCACTAAATGAATTACTGAGATTTGGGAAAATAGTGACATTGGAACCCATACAGTCAGAATAAAATAAGAATGAAGTTGTAATATACCAGAATTATCCTTTATATACAGTACTCACAGAATGTATTGAAAGTCTGTTATTCTTGTCCAAAAAATCCGGCTATATTGTTTGAAGGCATATCGAAGGATTAATGTGTAAAGGTCTGAGGCACAACCGGATTAGGTAGTGTGGTGTACTGTATGTGGGTTTGAAGAAGTGTGTGTAGTTTAGTGTGTGCACGATTACATTAGTGTGATTGTGTGCATGCATGCATATGTCTTAGTGACTAGAGTGTGAGAGGTCTTCACGGTTGTGTGTGTGTGTGTGTGTGTGTGTGTGTGTGTGTGTGTGTGTGTGTGTGTGTGTGTGTGTGTGTGTGTGCGTGTGTGTGTGTGTGTGTGGGTGCGTGTGCATATCTATTCTTGGGCCGGGGGATCCTCTCCTGCAGGTCTAATTACTTTAATGAGGGATGTCTCCCTCTCTATCAGCCTTACCCAAGGGTACACATTAACATTCCCCCCACATAGTCATACACACCAACACTCACAATTAACCACAAATTCATCAGCAGAGTAAATACTCTCTCTTACACTCGCTCTCTCTCATGTGAAACTTGCCACTCTCTTAAACTCTTACTTCCGTGAGAAAGCGGGCCCTCCTCGGCCCCCCTCGAGTCAAGCGATTCAGTCCAGACTCGACTTGATTCCTGGGGTACTTTAAGTCTGTCTGCCTTCACTTCCAGAAGACACTTAAAGGTGAGAAGACACCAGGGTTTTTTTTAACAGATCAGACAATATGCAATTGAGTCATTATTCTGCTGTGCTGTATCACTCTCACCCACTCGTCCAATTTAGAATCCAAGAAAGTGGCTGACAGCTGGATATCTAATGATGTTTCTGTTGTGACCCGCAACTATTACCCATACCGTGTGTGTGTGTGTGTGTGTGTGTGTGTGTTTGTGGGTTTTCATGTGTGTGTCTGTGTGAGTGACTGTGTATTAAGCTTCAGAGAGCAGTCTAGTGTTGCCAAGAGACAGTGCAGGCACCACTAAGGGCCACAGCTTTATTCATGAGAGAGATGTGGAGGCTGGGAGGGTTAGTTATTTAAACTGATCTGATGAGCAAAGCCCAAGGATGTGAAATAAACACGTTGAAACTTGGATGTTCTCCTCCCGCTTTTCAGCGCCCAGTCTAAGCTGCAGCTTGTGTCTGCCCTCTTGTGGCCGCGACAGGGAACTGCGACACAGGGGACACCCAGAAGAGAACAGACGGAGACAGAAGAGGTGAGGCCCCGTGGGCTCTGCGCACTTGCCACTTAAGAAAACACATTCAAACAGACAAAACACAAGCAAATTAAGAAAACATCTCCATCAACTTGACAACACTTGCGCGGCACTTAGCAAACACGCAGCAAATACTCAAACACAACCAAATACAGAAATGTGTTCCAGGTGGCACAAGACGACAACAGAAAGTGTTTCCAGAGGACACTAGAAAGTGATGAACATGGCTGGGACACGCTTGTTGATGCCATGGTTTGTGACTCATGAAGTTCTTGTTTTCCTGTTTTCATATCGAAGTGGGTAATCAAATAAAATAGAAAACCAAAACCAAACAGCAAGTCCAATTTTGTTTTTGCTTTTTTAGATTTCTTTTCGGATTTGCTGCGGATTTTTGACTTCTGCTCCCCGTGCGCGTTCGATGAAAATGACCGCTGCACAACCTCGCAGGACCTTGCAAAGTGAAATGTAATTCCACCAGACATTTGAAGGATTTCTGAGGAGATTTAGTGTTTTTGACAGATATCAACCTTTACTATCCCGTTCATCAGTGTTGACAAATGGCCCGCGTAGAAATCACATAGGCAGTATTCGACCAGAAATATTCTGAGGTATAGGCTACAGTGGGCCAAGCATTGTAATGATAATGAGGTAACCGCAGTTTCAGAAAATTACACATTATCACGTTTTTTTTTGAGAGGGAGGAGATTTTTTGATTGTATGTTGCCTTTGTGTGTGTGATGTCTGTTTGTACAAGTGGTGACATTTAGTTTTGTATTTACTAACTAGAAATATCTGCTTATTCCCAGAAGACTTCCTTCCTTAAGTAATCACCATATAAACTGAACCTTGCTCACTGTAGGAAACACTATTTATGTGAACTTGGTCACTCCTATGTTCATAACCGGTTAATGTCTGTCGTCCCTGATCAACCTTATTATCTCTCATTAACAGTATTCTTCCAAAGAAAAATTCTCATTTCTGAAAAACTGACCTTCATTTACCTTCAGCCATGTTGATGACTTTATCACAACACTTTCTTGCTCTGTATTTGGTTTGTATTTTCTGTATTTGGTTGTATTTGCTGTATTTGCAGCTTGTGTCCTAAATGTTGCGTATTAGTTGTCAAATCGATGAAGATGTTTTCTTAATTTGCTTGCGTTTTGTCTACCTTCATGTGTTATGTGTACTAGCAGCTATGGTTACGATATCTCGGCCTCATGCTGCTTAAATCTTGACCATTCTTTTAAAAATAATCTGTCTTGTTAGACCCCCAACGTTATGGAAGTGGAATTGCTGGAGTTAATTTCTCCATGGCCTGCACATGGGCCAGGAGTGGGTTTTGTTACCTTATTCGGGATGGTTGAATTGTCACTGAGCAAACCATACATCATTTTAAAGCCTCACGATTATGACAAATCTCACACAAATCTGTGTATACCGGTTTTTAGGGCGGCTGTGGCTTAGTGGTAGGGCAGGTCGTCCGCTAATCGTAAGATAGGCGGTTCAATCCCAGCTTCCCCCAGCCCACATGTCGAAGTGTCCTTAGCCAAGATACTGAACCCCAAATTGCTCCCGAGGGCTGTGCCTTTGATATGTGTGTGTGTGAACGACTAGTTTCTTGGGACAATTAGCACCTGCCATCAGTGACTGTGATGTGAAGCGAGCTGTGTGGTCAGAAGACTAGAAAGGCGCTACGTAAGTACAGTCCATTTACCATTAAAAAAGACTGTCGTTCATTCTGGAACAAGACTGCACTGGTAATCATCAAATTCTTCAAGAACAGTTACCATTTTACTTTGGGTATGACATTTTCAGGCTTGTGCACAAAAAAAGCAAGATCATTGTCACCAGGTTTAAATGAAACACATTTTACTGATTATCAGTCTGCGTCTTGTTTCCATGTTTTTGCCGGTCATTTGCCATGGGACGGTACTCTGCTGCTTTCTGGCAGAGATTGTGACTACAGGAACTCTGAAGGTATATTAACTGATGTTTAGCTCTTACATTATATTGTCGAATAAACACTCAATGTGCGGCACAAAAATAAAACGTGACAACTGCAAAAAACCAAAAGTTCAAGGGCACATTTGTTCCAAGATCATTTCATTTCTGACCTGGCCTCTGGCATGCTGCTGCCACACTTTATGCGTCCACCCCCCACCCCCCCCCCCACGCCTGCCTTCCGCCACCGCATACCACACCCTGCCCACAACGTTCTTAAAAAATTAGTGGTAACACACAAGTGCG
>CM022476.1:29065959-29100469 GCA_011952105.1 Coreoperca whiteheadi
GTGTGGGGGGGCCCCCTTCTTTTTCTCTTCCCCGTTTGTTTAGAGAGGAAGGCCTTTCCCCGCCCCCCCCCCCCCCCCTCCCCCCCCTTTCCCCCCCCCCCCCCCCCCCCCCCCCATCTGCTGTCGAGAATATCGATAAATCGTTGAGAATTATTACATTTTGACAGAGCGTTTCTGTTTTAACCGATGCAGCTTTCATAGCTTTTACGGCACTGGTTTAGCGGCCCGCGAGTCGAGTCAGTGAGTGAGGTACACAAACACACAGTAGAGACGAGAAGAGTGGGAGAAATAATTTCACATGGCATGCTGTTAAAAGATATAAGTAGACAGCAGAAACGGAGCTTATAATCAACAACGGACAGACGCTTGCATGTTCAATCTTCCCACGGGCACTTCAAAGCCAGTATGTCTCACATCGATCGTGGAGATTATTAAGAGCGGCAATGTGATGTTAACAAGGGGGATGGATTTTGGTCATTTTGCTAACAAGGGGGACGGTATCCTCCCTGGGATCGCCTACTGATCGTAAGCAAGTTTTATGAGGCCTCCACCTTCTATCACCTCCGGCTCGGCCTGTCATGTGAAAGGTGGTCTCAGAGTGGTTCAGAGACACATTTACAGGTAACTGCACTAGATCAGAGTAAATTTGACTCATTAAGCCTTACCTTTTTGCCTGTCCAAAGTCAGTAGGATTAATCCTGTGGGGAACAGGAATCCAAAATTGCAGACCCTACTCTAGAACAGAGTTGCACAATGTTTTCTGAGGGTTCATTCATTCAATTGCTTGATCAGAAGGGCAGAGAATAGACTATATAAGAAGGTGCTCAAACAACAGTAAATTACACAATTCTCTATTGACTAAAAATCTTTAATCAATGGCTGATGTACCATATCTATGAGAATATCTTACTGTATGTTGTACTATTAATACCATCATAAGTAAGATTTTATCCGTGTTTGAAGAAAATGGTCGTAAATATATTTCCTACGAAAACCAATATTAAGGGCACATATGCAAATAAGACAAAAATATAGCCCAGAGTCAAATGTTACATCACACTTATCCAGAAGCCAAAGATCTTAAGTAACACAATTAGGAACTAGAATTCGCCCTCAAGCTGTTGAAGTTGGCTGATTTCAAAATAATCAGACGGAAAACAGACTGCGTAAGCTGTGTAATTTGGGAGAAATGGAAAGTACAAACTTTGATCACTTGAAAGTGTCAATTTCTCATGGAATTGCTCAACAAAACTGAAATATTCTGATGTACGGAAAATTAAATATTGGAGGGATTGTTTAATTTTGATACATGTAAGTTAGCAAACTCCTTCTCAACAGACTACAAGCTAGAGTTACTTAGAGACACTGAACCCCAAATAGCTCCCAAAGGCTCTGTCCAATCGATGTATGAATGTGTGGGAATGGGGTGAATGTGACATGAAGTACAAAGCGCTTTGAGTTGTCGGAAAAATAGAAAGGCGATGTTTTACCAGTAATCCATAAATTTAGTTGTACACATGAAGGTCTGAAAATCTGGAAATTATGTAAATGAGTATTCTATATTTATTTGTAGTATTGTTTGAAAATATATACACAGCATACTGGATCTGGTTCTACTAACTTGTGGTGTCATAATACATACACTTCATCATAATCATCGATTTAAAAATGATATTATATGTATATTGTAGTTTATGAATAGTGGTGATTTATTAAATAAAGGCCTTTCTAAACCCAAAAATGAATTAGCAAGCAGACAATAAGAGCAAAACACATAGTCGAGTAGTCAAGTGTTCCCTAATCCAACCTTTGTCAGGCAGAATTGAGATAGGGGACTTTACAGAGAAAGCCCACCTGGCTAAATGAATAGGCAATGTTGTCAGGGTTTAGAAGAGTCAGTCGGCTGTGAGGCTGCCGTATAATACAGCGGCTGTCAGCGGTGACAAGTCTCAGAAACACACACCTCTAATCTCAACCCCCCTTTCTTCTACCCCTCAACCATAACACACAGAAAAAATGACACCCTGCGCAAATATTAAACATCTTCCAAGGCCTATTCCATTATCTTCTTTTCTCTAACACTTTTACCCCCCCCCCCTCTCTCTCCCTCTCCATATCGCTCTCCCATCTTGTCTTGTCCTTGTCTCCTCAGAAGGCCTGGCAGCCGGATCATCTCTGTCTCTTAGTGTCAATTAAAAGTGAAATATCTGCATTTGTCAACATATCATTTGTGCTGGGCCCGTGATGCACTGCTGATTTGTCGGCCGAATCCTGACACCGGGGAGGGAATGCCGAGGCGGCAGTCTCCCTCATTAGACCTGGAGCTGGCACCATGATGGCTGACACCGCCGGGAGGCTTCGCTCCCCGCCGACATGATACTAACCCAGCAACAGGCCTCGTCTGTCAATCCTGTCACTTGCCAGCCAGCCAGCCAGTCAGGGAGAGCGAGGGGCAGATGGGTGGAGGAGGAGGTGCTCAAGAGTGGGGGTTTGGGTGGGGTGGGGTGGGCGGTTGGGGGTGGAAGGGTGCACCATGCCCCCCCAGGGAGGGAGAGACTATAATGAAGTTTATTTGTATAGCAAAATGTCAATATATGTCATAGTGTCTGAAGGACACGTGTGCCATGGTTGACATTTTAGTGTGGTGACAGCAAATTGTAAGTTTATCTATGATTTTAAACCACGGTTCACACCCTGCATTCACAATAAAAATAGATTAAATAATCATTCTCGTAAAATTATACAAATGTAGGAGATAAGGAGACAACTAAGGGATAAAAAATAGATGGTAAATATTAATGATAATCAAGACAAAAATCTGAAGCCGCACTAGTGAGCACTAAATGCAGCAAGTTACATTACACCTCACAATATACAGAATTTTGCTTTTCTTTGTGGGTCTAGAATGTAAAGTTTGCCCTGAAGGTGGCACAACAAGGTACGTACAAGTAGACATTTTTGTCTGAAGAGTGTAAAAAGGGTACGTCAGGGGGCCACCAGTAATATTTGAACTTATACTCTGGGGAGCATGGATATGTAAACCAAGTTTCATAGAAATATGAGCAGTAGTTGATGATATAATTTGCTCTGCCCCAAAGTTTTGGGTGGCAAAAAGAGTTGGATATTGCCCTATTCAGCAAGGTGGCGTAAAAAACACTAATAAAAAATCTGTAAAATGCACTACCCAAAAAAAGAGTAGGCTATATGGATAAGTAGATACCAACAATAGAGTAACATAGAACAGATTGTGTGAGGGTAAGCCACTAACACAGCTCCGTCAGAACCAAAAACTTGGTCTAAAATGTAAAGAGGCAACTGGTTTGTGTTATTCTATATTTATCTTATTGTCTGCAAATCCCCCCCCCCCCAACAACAATGTGTTAGTTTGTCTCTCAATGTCTTCCCTACGCTGTCTGTGGCACTTTTCAACTTTTTCACTACGGCCGAAGACATAAATCTTAAACAAGTAAAAAATGCATAGCTTGATTTTTAAAAAAGGCTGTGTCATTTCCTAAACTAGCTGGTCACTGGTCACTCAACACTAAAAAGCACTGAGGAAGACCTCACCGGCTGGAACAACTTGTCGATCTCACTAGTTGGAAGAATAGCAGCAGTAAAAATGACCATTCTGCACAAAAATAAAATTAAGAAAAATTACGGTTTCAAAAATGCATTCATAGCAGTGACGTTGACAGCTTGGTGGAAATCCAACCAAATAAGTGGATACCCCACATCGTCAAATAAATATACCCTAATATGGCTCAATCCAAACTTTCAGATAAAAAATAAACCACTAGCGTTCAATTAATGGAAAAGTGTAGGAATTACACTTCTTTGGTCATGGGTCAGTCATACCTTACGAAACAAAGAAGTGCCATGTTGAAAACATCATCAGCCTTCTTATGCATGGCAATCCAATGGACCAGTTAGGGGTAGATGAGGATGATGATGAGGAACGGACTCCTAATGGATTGCTTACTGAGTGTCAACCAGACAAGAGCAGAAATAGATGAAAGTGTAGCCCAGATGAGCATAGAGATGAGCACAGGTCCAACAAAGGACACAACAACAAAGCAGTCAGAAAGGGGCAAAGTGAAAAGGAAAGAATACAGGTGGAGAAAAGTACAATATGAACCTTCAGCCGTTGAATTTGATGACTGTTTTGACCAAGCCTTCAGAAGACAGGTGTGACTGGGTGCCATAAATGCTTGTTACTGATGAAATGCCACAGGAAATTGCAGAACAAACAAACAAACTTGTACAGTGTACAGAAGGAGGGAAAGTCAGTAAACACAACTTCCAAAGAAACTGAGCGGGTATGCGGACATGGAGTTAGTACAGATACAAGGTACGAGCCTATTGGGTGAAGTCTCCAGATCGATTTCTGAAATTGCTGACACGGATTCATTTTCAGGACAACCTCAATGTGTCTGAAGATTTCAATAAAGATAAATCTGTGGAAACTCAGGCCACGGTTACAAGAACTACGAGAACATTTTCTTTGCATATCTCCTGAAGAATTTCACGCAGTTGATGAAATGATGGTGCCATTCAGGGGAAAATCTCATCTGCGTGCCTATAGGCCAGCAAAACCTCACAAATGGGGCTTAAACATGTGGGCATGGACAAAATGGCTCTCTTTATGATTTGTCAAGGTGCAGAAAATCCAGACAAAGAGAAATCTGATGCTGGTGTTGCTGAAGATGCTGTCCTGAAAATGACATCAACCCTTCCGGCAGGAAAAAATAAATCCCAAGGTTTTTACAGACAACTATTAGTTCCAGTGGTGGAACACCTAAAATAGAGAGGAATCCAGTGTGCCTCCTGATGTGAGAAAGAATGGCGTCGATCATTTCCCAAAATGGAAAACCCGACGGAGATGCGAGCATTACAAAGGGTAACGAATTTCTATGTGACAAGCGTTCCTGCCATGGAGCCGTATAAAATAGAGCCGGGGTATATATACTACTACTGAGTCTTGATGAGCAGGAGATCAGGTTGGTGGTGGCTCCCTTGGAACCAGGTCAGGAGCCCCACGCCCAGGACAGACACACATACACACACACATAGACTGCCACGGCATATTTGGGTGCGCTTGCGGCGGTCTATTCTGTTTTAATTACTTTCTTGTTCCAATTTCTTTCCTACAGAATGGACAGCATAGTAGTAATTGTGATAAGTTTGTCAGCAATTTTATTCTCCAATGTTTGAAAGCTTGGCCCCATCAGTTCCTGAAAGACAAACATTTTATGTGAATAACAGCATATCCCAGGAAATTGTCATAGATGACAGTCATGTTATTATTAATACCCAAACATATGACCCTATATATATGCATACATATAGTTATAACGGAAAATGAGAAAGTAAGATAAAATCAGTACATGTCAGTATTAATACATTTCAGTGTAAAACATTATATCAGTCTGTATCAACAGGAATGTGTATCTGCCTTCTCTGATTTCACAGCATGTTGGGATTTTGGTTCCCATGCTAGGATGTGGGGCTTATCAGACCTGTATGTGGGTCCAGGTCAGTCGTAAAATGGGGCAGTTGTCACTTCCCTTGATCTCATTCCTTGAGTGCTGGCATGGTTTAAATGCTCAGAAGAAAGTGAAAACAGGATGTTTCGGGGAAGTTTTATGTTTGAGCTCACAAAGTGGTTTAAGAGGGGGCATCAGTTTTCTGCGGAATATCATCATCATTTTTTCTACAAAACAAAACATACTTATGATGTTGCTTCAGCATAAAACACTTGAGTAGCTTAACCAGCCAAAAAAAACAAAACAGTGAACAATACTCTATAGGTTACATTTAACACTATTATTAATGGAATTATCAAAACTACAACTTTACCAAAGCTTTCAATTAAGCTACAGTCAGCTAACTGCACTGCTCATCACTTAATGCATATTTTGTTAGCTCCAGGCCTATTCATTTAACTCATGACTTAGCATTACCTGCTCATAGCATGGCATTTATTCCTTCCGTACGGGGGTTTACCGGGATCTGACAAGGAACAGTTTTGCCGTTCAACCCACCGAGAGCGCAGACACCTGGCTCCGTCAGTATCCAGGCCCGAGAGAAGCTCCGCTGGATAAGAACCCAAACGGACTGACGCATTTAAATCGCTAGAAAAAGCAATTCTAAGTAAGAGGCTTTGTGTCTGAGCATGGATAGGTTTATAACTGTGTGTTATTTCACCTAAGCTTCATTGCTGTGAATAGTGTTTTCCATTATTGTGGTACAGCAACTGGGTGTCTGTTTGCTTGGTGTTTTTCTTTGTGTTTAGCATTTTCCAATTTTATTGTTCCAGTTTTTAGCCACTGTGGAAGCTAATAACTGTGTGTTTTATCAGACCAAAGTCCAGTAACACGGCTGTAGAGTGAAAGGTTACTGTGTGATAAAGGTACAGCTATTGTGCTTTACCACGGCATTTGAGATTTCTTGTGCTTTATTCTGTGTGCTTGAATTCTCTTTCCTCTCCACCCACTCACACACTTTTGCACGTACATTTACATTCTTAAACACATCTCAAACGACCCAGATAACATGGTAGCTTAGCCAGCTAATTATCTTGAGGACAAATAGAGCCCAGTTCTCCTTTTGGATCGGTCCCTTTTGTTTGAGTTTCACCGGTCTGCCGTCATTTTGGGTCCGCGCATGATGACCACCTAGGAGGTCACGTGGTCAGAATGCAATTAGATCAGCCAGACCACGTGTGGAGGTGGCTTTATCACCTCCAGATCATCAGCTAGGTACGAATACAATTTGTACAGTTTCACCACATTCTTGAGAAAACAATACGACCAACATGTTTAAAGGTCACCTATCTCCGTCTTTCCCAGCTGTCTCAAGCTGACTCTCAGCATTACAGAGAAGGCCTTCCTCTGCCAAGGAAAATAAGTAGAGCCCATACAGCAGCATCGCCTCAAGAGACTTTTGAGGGAGAGCTATGACATCATGCAAGACAAACCGACAGGTGTAGCCAGGCTAGCACTACTGCCAACTGTTTTTTCCACTGGCTTTGGTTACCTTCTTGAATCCAATTTACTGTATACTCTCCACATCGGTGTGAATGCGAGGGTCTGCGTAACATACATTTCCTCATGTGCCCAAGTCTACGTGGACTGTATGCGCTGTATGTGCGAGCATATCAGTGTAGACGTGCGCATCTGTTTGTTTTGGAATCTATTTGGCCCTTTACAGTATAGCTAATGTTAGCCCAGTTAGCAAGATTGCAGAAAGGTAACCCTTGGATGCCTATGGCTGTCTCCTTCCCTCACATGACCCTCGCCTGGTTTATGGTTGACGCAGTGTCCCCAGCGCGAGGGTCCTTGGGCCAAAAATAACTTAATCGCGCCTCGCGAGGAGGGCTGCAAGCTGTCATGGCGCTTGGTCAAGAACCTCTGAATTTTTGTAACCAGGCGCACAGGGTGCGCAACATGGACACCGAAGCTAGCCAAGCAGGTTTCACCTCTACATATACATCTGTCAACCTTTTTTGAGAGACCACAGGGACAGCCAAATTACTCTAAATTAATTGAGAGATCGCCACTCCACTGTCAAAAGATCAGTCATTTTGTAGGAAAGTGTAGAAAAGTATGAGGGACCACCCTTTTGGCTAATGACATTCTTCCAATAACACTGGACTTCTTGCTTATTTACATGATATTTTGTTTAGTCGCCCCCTGGTGTGTCGGAGAATATTGCAACGGAGGCCAATACGACAGTTGGAGTTTTAAAAATTGTAGGGCAGCTTTAAAACTTTGCAACAAAGGTAAGACTATGAGAATGCACACTGGCACAGAGAGAGGTTGACAAGCTTTGTGACACAGCATGGTTTAAAGGTCAGTTCACCCTAATTACAAAAGATACATCTTTTTGTTTTACTTACATCAAGTCGTATCTAGCTAGCCATGCATATATTTGGTTTTGTTTGTCCACATTTCACGTTGAGTGGGTTTTTGTGGTGCTCGCAGCATTGAGAAATTACATTTAAAACAATTTAGCAATGTCTTTTCAACATACAATGCCCAGGTTGTGATTTTCATGACAGTAGAATTAGTTGTCAGTTTGTTACATAATTTTCAAGTTTCCAATTTAAGATATTTTAATGACTGATAAAGTGACTGTATGTGTTTCTTTAGTTTTTGAAAACAATTCCTTGGCCTTTTCTAACTTGGAGTAGCAGGACGTTCTCAGGGTTTCTTGCCAGCATTCCTGGTTCCTCCTCCCTCACACTGGGATTAGGGAGGAGGAGGAGGAGGAGGATGCTTGTCCTGCTTCACTTGCCGTCATTAGGGAGGAGAAGCACTGACCAAGCCAGTAACCGGGAGGCAGCCTGGATGGGAGTCGCTCAGAGACGCAAAGGAATGCACCATTACAGCTTCAAAGAGAGGGGGCAGGGGTGGGAAGGGTGTGCAGTGCAAAGTGGGAAACGAAGATGTCTTAAAAAGGAGGGGGAATGTGGAGGGAGTTCAGCTATGCAGTGTTTTATTCGTTTTTGAAGGCAGATATCAATCTTTTTTGTTTATTTGTCCTGGTTTGTTGTTACTTTTTTGACAGCAGTTATTATTGGTATATTTCTATTCTTTCCATATATTTATTTCTATTGGTGAAGCAATATATTTCATTTTGAACAAATATGTTCAGCAAAAGCCTAAACAGTGCTGTAATTAATTTCCTCCGTCCTTCTTCTTTTCCTTTCGGCTGTTCCCTTCCAGGGGTCGCCACAGCGAATCATGTGCCTCCATCTATCCCTGTCCTCTGCATCCTCTTCACTCACACCAATTAACTTCATGTCCTCTCTCACTACATCCATAAATCTCCTCTTTGGTCTTCCTCTAGACCTCCTGCCTGGCAGCTCCAACCTCAGCATCCTTCTACCAATATATTCACAGTCTCTCCTCTGAACGTGTCCAAACCACCTCAATCTGGCCTCTCTGGCTTTATCTCCGAAACATCTAACATGAGCTGTCCCTCTGATGTACTCGTTCCTGATCCTGTCCGTCCTCGTCACTCCCAAAGAGAACCTCAACATCTTAAGCTCTGCCACCTCCAGCTCTGCCTCTTGTCTTTTCTTCAGTGCCACTGTCTCTAGGCTGTACAACATCGCTGGTCTCACCACCGTCTTGAACACCTTTCCTTTCATTCTTGCTGATACTCTTTTATCACACAACACACCTGACACTTTTCTCCACCCATTCCAACCTGCTTGCACTCGCCTCTTCACCTCTTTTCCACAGTCTCCGTTGCTCTGAACCGTTGACCCTAAGTACTTAAAGTCCTGCACCTTCTTCACCTCTGCTCCCTGTAACCTCACCGTTCCACCTGGGTCCCTCTCATTGACACACATGTATTCTGTCTTACTGCGGCTAAGCTTCATTCCTCTGTTTTCCAAAGCAGACCTCCATCTCTCTAGATTCTCCTCCACCTGCTCCCTGCTCTCACTACAAATCACAATGTCATCCGCAAACATCATAGTCCATGGAGATTCCTGTCTAACCTCATCCGTCAGCCTGTCCATCACCAGAGCAAACAAGAAGGGGCTCAGGGCCGATCCTTGATGCAGGCCCACCTCCACCTTGAACTCCTCTGTCACCCCTACAGCACACCTCACCACGGTCTTACAGCTCTCATACATGTCCTGCACCATTCTAACATACTTCTCTGCCACTCCAGACTTCCTCATGCAATACCACAGCTCCTCTCTCGGCACCCTGTCATACGCTTTCTCTAAATCTACAAAGACACAATGCAACTCCTTATGACCTTCTCTGTACTTCTCCATCAGCATCCTCAAAGCAAACACTGCATCTGTTGTGCTCTTTCTAGGCATGAAACCATATTGCTGCTCACAAATGCTCATTTCCTCCGTCCTTGATGGATGGAAATTTTCTTGTCTTGAGGTACTGTTGCATAGATGATCTTTATATAAGTGACTAATTTGCTTCTTTTCCCCAACTTAAAACCAAATATAGTCTTTGTCAGACACAGTGTTGTGTTTTACACATGCATTTCAAAGTTACACCCCTCATTATAAAATGAAGACAAAATGTTGTACTTTGTATGACTTTTTTTAAATTCCCCATCACTCTAGACATCCAGTTTCCTGTTTTGCTGCAGCTTTTACTTCATGGGGTAGACATCTTGGAGATGCATGAACGTCTGACTTGAGTGCTGAATACCACATGAGATTTGGAATGAGGGCTCATTTAGATCACAGAGGTGGATTGTAATCCGTACAAATGAATACATTTCAAAGTTGTTGATATAGTTCAGCTCTTCGAAAACTATACAGAGTTCAGTCTATCCATCTGTATCACCATTCTATGAAAGGTGTAAATTAGCTCAAGACTAATTTATTTTATTTTGTTCTAGGTATTCAGATGATTTTCTATAGGGTACTTAAGAACGAGATAAAACCAGATGCGTTCTTGGTAATCTTTAGTGATTCAGAGATGAGAAGGAGCTTTTTGGTATTTATAATCTACAACTAGCATTTATGATCTGCATGGTAGCATGTTTTTTTACAAAAAATAAAAATCGCATACAGATTATTCATTTCCCTTGTTTTTTATTTTTCCTTGAAATCTGTTTAAGACATATACCCCACCAACTTTAATTCCAATAAAAGTGGCATTTCCTACTATATAAACAAAATTACAGTGTAACTATCCACTTGGATTGAAATCTTACTTTACAGACAACTCATTAAATCCCCCACATATAGACACGTGTTGTGTGTACAAATTAAGAGTTTTATTACAAAATGTGATATTCACTTTTGGAAAACAGAGGCGACTACTTAGAAATCACTGGCAGCCAATTCTAAGACATTTTGATATATGAGTGCTAGTGGGTGAATGACAGTAGACGTCCTGGGTCTTTAAACAACTCCAGGGAATGACCATTCTTTCCGAAAGTGAATATATAATATTTTGGAATAGAACTCATCATGTACTGATCTCTGTGCTGTACATGGTGCAGCTTTAGCGAAAAAAAACTCCAGTGTAAATTCACTACCATTCTGTACATACCTGGGGTACTTATCTGCCCTGTATATGTTCTGTTGTTAAGTCACGGCACTGTATGTCTGTGTGTCTGTACAATCCCATAATACCTATAACATCATTTGAATATTAGAGCACCTCTTACAGTGATGTTCCTGTCAGTGACCTCTAATCCTCTGAAGTATAGTCTACACAAAGGCTTTAATCTGTCTGTACAAGTAGCAAGTAACATAAAAACAGACCACAGGATTCTTGTGTTTCATGGATGCAGGAGAACATGAAGGCACATACTATCATCTCATCATGCACATACATGTACATTGCCTTCTGTCATTTTTAAAGGAGCATTACGTGATTTCTGAGCTTTATTAAACAGGTAGCCAGTGGGAATGACAACAATTCTGCATCCTCGTACTCAATGAGAGAAGCAGCAGTATGCTGGGAGGGCAGGTTTTAATGTACTGTGTTTCCATTTTCTCTATTGTCACCTAACAAAACAGAGACATAACACATAACCCTAACCTATAGGCATATAGCTATCTGCAATATGGCGCAAAACAAACACATATAATAAATGAACCGGGGATGAGTTGGGGTTGGTGTAGAGAAGAGGTCTTCACAGGTCCGCTCAGCTCTGAGGAACCGGGAGCCAACCCGGGAACAGAGTCGGACTGGGTCCAAAAGATACTGGAGTTGGGAAGGGTCTCATTTTGCTGCCACTGGTCTCAAGTCAGTGTCAATATGTCTAATACTTAAATGATCTGAATGAATCCGAGGGTGCTATCAACTCACAATCACCGCATGAGAAAATATTTGGGGAAATCAGCCCCCATGGGACATTTTTCAAAAATATATCTGTGCACTTCAGATTTGGGTAGGTTTTCCACAGAGACTTGGAGCCCAGGGCTGATGCTGGAGGGCTTCTGTTCAAAGTTCTTAGGGGGGCCTGACATCAAGCAGATCTGTCCCAAAAACATGAGGATACATCGCATTTCTGGATTTTTTTACTTTAAACCGTCACTACATACAAGCCAAGAGTATGTGGACACCGGAACATTACACTAATATCTAATTGCTGGATATGTAATTCCACAACCCTGAGCATTAATGTGCTATTACAACAGCCTCCACTCTTTTGGCTTCAGTCTTTCCACCAGATGCTTGAATCTGGATGCCGGGATTATCTCCCATTCAGCAACAAGGGTTATCAGTGAGGTCCAACGCTGATGTTGAGTGATCAGGGTTCCAGATCAACCCAAAGGTAACGGATGGGATTGAGGTCAGGGCTGTTTGCAGGCCGGTCTGCAAACTGAAAACCGTTTTGTTGTGCGCGGGGGCATTTTTATTGATATTTCAACATTTGGAGACTGTACACTATTTGATTTCTTTTTTGGGAGGCAGATGAGAAGATGAGAAGAAGTATGTTAAGTAGGGAGCTGGAGTCAGGAGATGGTTTGCCTAGCTTAGCATAAAGACTGAAAGCAGGGGGAAACAGCTAGCCTGGCTCAATCCAAAGTGTAAAAATATGCCTGCAAACATCTGTAAAGTTTCCTAATTTAAACATTTTATCTTTTTTGTTTAATCCATACACCAACCGGAAACAACTTGTGGTTTTAGGGGGAGTTATTTGCTGGAACAATTTCATGGTGAGCAACACTTGACCAATCTGCCCAGTATTTACATGCCGTGTCACCGGCTATAGTGTGAGTTACCAGAAACAATCTGTGACGGTTTTAGTTTAGGTCTCTTTATTGGCATGATTGTACCAAACCTGGCAACCTCACTGTGCACTCTGCACAGTCACTGCACCCAGCTGGCAGGTGTATTTGTTTCACTTTGGACAGAGCCAAGGTAGCTGTTTGCCTCTGGTCCCAGTCTTTATGCTAAGCTAGGCCAACTGTTTTGTGACAGCAGCTCCATACTTTGAGTTTATATCTTCTCACTCTTGTAGATTTCAAAAGTATTCTTTTAAATGATCTACAACTCAAGTAGGGGGGTGCACGGTGGCAGAGCGGTTAGCGCCCCCGCCTCCCAATAAGGAGATTGTGGGTTCGAATCCCGGACCAGACCACGACCTCTCTGGGTGGAGTCTGCATGTCCTCCCCGTGTTACCGTAGGTTTTCCAGTTTCCTCCCACTGTCCAAAGACATGCGTTAGGTTAATTGGTGACTCTAAAATTGTCCCTAGTGGATGAATGTGTGCGTGAATGGTTGTCTGTCTCTGTGTCAGCCCTTCAATGAGTTGGCCCCTGTCCAGGGTGTACCCCGCCCAAGGCCCGAAGTCACTGGGATAGGCTCCAGTCACCCGCGACCCCCAACGGGAACAAGCGGTAGAAAATGACTGACTGACTGACAATTCAAGTAGACATTCATTGCAAAAAGTCTCCCTTTTTTCTGACACTGGAAGAAAGTTATTTATGTCCACAAATACTGATGTGACCACCTTAAGCCACAGCAATAAGATGCCTACAATTAAATACTGTTCACCTTGAAAATATTACACAAAGGAAAATACAGTGACATGAACTTTTGCAGCAAATTACAGAGAATAATACAGCAATTATTAACGCAACAGTTTTCGACTCCTGCACAGGCTGTAGTGATGTCCATCAGCACATTCAGTTGGAGGTTCAGTTCCATTGTATGAACTGTTTGCATCTTTTCATTCATACTAAATACTGCAGCAGCTTAGATAAGGAGGAACTACTCAGTGACTGAGTCAATGAAAACCTGCAGACACATGATAGAAGAATACTGCCTTCAATTTAAGAATGGTCTTTTCCCATGAGGCTGAATTATTTTATATATATATATCTTAAGCACCTGAAATCCATGGTGCTCAATGCGATGTCGTACAAATTCAAAATTTCTGATTCAGAAAAAGGAGGACATGAGGTTTGAATCATAAAAACACTTCTTCTTCAACTGATTTAAAAACTGCTGCCGCTTACATTTTGACAAGACAGACAAAAAAAGTTAAAATCACAAACTTCCTGTGGATGGAGAGAAAAAAAGAGGAATATCAGGTGTCAAAACCCATTATGGCAGAAGAGTTGAAGTGCAGGATTAGCATTACCAAGGGACCTCTAACAAGATAAAGCCGGGATTTAAATTAGTGTCTGTCTCCAAAAAATCTCTTAACCAGACACCCCCTTGTATATGTAATGTACTATGTTGGCGAAGAGAGGGCTCCTCTGATAATATTGTACAATTTATATTCATTCAAATTAAACTCTAATTTGACAGTATTTGTTTCAAATGTATTTTTCTCCTTCTACACATTCCTCTTTGTTATGTCATGCACAACAGAATCACCAGTGCGATGGTATTGAAGGTTTTGCTTGAATGATGAATTGCTTGCCCTTACGTGACCACATGGAGTGCATCAGTGAATTTCAGCTTCAGTGCTTTTGAGCCTGTGTGAATTCATTTCTCAATATCTACAGATTTTTGGGCTTTTCTTTAGTACATGTGGTCCTCACATGCTTTTGGTCCCATGCGATTCAAACTTAAGATTGTCCTCAAGACATCCAGGGTCAGAGCATCCTTTGACCACACTCTCCCCAACAGGACGGCCTGAGTAATCAGGAGACGGTCTCTCTCAGCCTCTGGTCTTGACCGGACCCTCTATGAGGCTTCAACCTCAGTAGTTCTCCCAGGTAAAGGATCAGTTGATTTATCCTCTGTCACTTCCTTGTAGGGCAGGAGGGCCCAGCAGTTTGACACTGCAGAGTAAAATGTTCTCACCGCCCTGTACATAGATACATCCACTTGGGAGTAACGCCGTGAGGCAGGGCTGCTGGCCTCAGATCAGCCTCTCCTCTGGCGGCACTTTGAGGACACTGCCCATCTCCAGCCTGGCACCAGCCACCTCCTGTGAGCTGGGGCTGTACATGCCCTCTGACTGACGTTTCTTCCGTGCGGTCATGATGAGGAAAAACACCACCAGGATGGCCAGTAATACGCACAGGGTGGTCAGGGGGATGGTCACCGCCAGCCAGGGGACTCGCTCCTTATGCTCCCCTTTCTGCAAGATGGGAATGAATGTAATTTATACATGACCATATGCGTTTATTAACATTGATAAAGCCGTTGGTTGCAACTTATAGACCTGTTATCAGAAAGTGGCACGTTGTTTCATTTGGTTGTTCATTGCTGTTACGAGGGAAAACACCTATAAAGGGGCCATTAGAAAGTTAATGTAATAACTTTCTTCATAAAAACATTCTGCACCAACATGCTGTAAATCAGCATTTCATTTTAATATTCTTTCTTAAACTATCTTGCACGTGAATGTTACATAATATATTTTTCACATATTGTATTATACATACATATACTGAATGTAAGTGATAGTTTTTCTTTATATCATGGATAGGTTCATTTGTTGTATCTCTATCTTGGTAAAAATGTTTGCACACTGCACATTTTTGCTCTACATCATGCATGCTGTAATCCTATTTTTCATAGTTTTCAATGATACTGAAACTGTATTTTCCTACACTTTCTAGTTCCCTAAACACTCACATACTTTTATAACTTATGTTATATAACTCGTTTGTATCAGTTCCCTTTACTGTATTTTATTATCTCTGCAAGGCGTAAGCCCCAGCTAATCTCGCATCCTAATATTTTTGTGCACATTCATGACTATATACGCAAGGACCTCTCATGATCAGTAGCCAGTAGAGAGTAAATGGTGTGAAATTTCACGCGAAAAGCATAAAAAATCGTTGTGATAACACACGAAATGACTTAAGACATTGGCGTGTTATTCATACACCATTTTGTGATACCAGGACTCGTGTAGATCTGCACTTTTCAGTTATAATAACCCACAAAAACCAATATTCATGATTCAAAAATTATAAGTTAATTTAAGTAATTTTCAGGTATTAGTTGCAATTTCAAAGTTTACATGGTTCCCTGTGTGTTGGAAAAATTCTATAACCTTTAGTGCTATTTAAGAAATCCTGAAATATTACCAAGTTGGTAACACTTGGGTGATGAATCTAATTTACGCTGGACAGGGACAATACATCACGGGATTAACACGGAGTGATGCTATTTTGCTTTAAATTTAGTTTTAAACTATAATTTTTCATGTATGTCTGCATTGTTTCCTATTTCTAGATCATGGCTTCTGTGGCAGCTGAATGGAACCTGAATCTAGGCCATGGGTTTTAAACCCATCACTCAGATTCAGGTTCTTATTGAGCACATGGGCCGTGAAAGTGAATCAACCCAAAGCCAGTGTCAGTGACAAGATCACCTACATTGCTCTCACACAGTGTGCCGCTGAAGCCCGGCGCACACACACACTGGAAGTGGTTGAGTCTGTCCAGACAGGTGGCACCGTTGAGACAAGGGTTGGCCTCACACTCGTCTATTTCTGTCTCACACCTGAAACACAACAGCAGGGTCTTAACACAATGCTGACTGACAGAGACGCAGCTCACACGTACAGCACACCCACTCTCCCGACCTTTAAACTTGGGTGAGGTTTAGGCACACTTTCTCATGAGCAGCAGGCGTGTGGTGAGGAATGTGCAATGCGCTGCGCTCACCTGCCGCCAGTGTAACCCGGTTTGCAGGTGCAGTTGCCTCCGAAGTCACCTCCTATACAAACCCCGCCATTGAGACACTCTGTGTTTGCATCGCACGTCACTGGAGGGAAACGCCACCTATTGGACACGCAAACATACCCATAACACTCTAATATATCATTTTGTAGTTACACAATTAGGTGACCTTTAATTACGACCCGAAAGCGGTGGAGGTGAACTTCACAGTTAATCCCACAATCATATCATAATGATTTTGGCTCCCACAATTATTTAAACTTGAGTGTTGTGATTTGACATGAATAGTGCAAGTGCTCCATTTTCAAAGGTAAACTGTCCCTACAATCACAATCACTTTTCATTGCACAGGCAACTTGCAAGTCGAACTTTATGGTAACTTTTGTGTAAAGATAAAATTGTATTGTGTGATTGCATGCTGCTGTGGCATTGTTATTATCATTTAATGTAGTTGTATTTATATTTTTTAGCAATAAAATAAGTGCAGATGCGGTGGCCATTAACTCCTTCAAACCCTGCTGCATTTTTGTTTTAATTTGTTATTCTTTCGCTTTTTTTAGTGAAGCACTTATTATCTACGGAAGCACGTATTACCTATGACAGAAATACACTCATAAGCATTGGAGAACAAACGACAGGGAATGGATTACGTGCAGCGGACCTCGAGACGATCACTGCCCACAACATCTTCCAACCGCCCGACCAGTCCAGCCGGAAAAAAAGTGCAAGCGGTGCAATCGCCCCAGGAAGAGGGGAAGCGAGCCGGGATAAGTGCTAATCGAACCCAGCTAGGACCTACAGCTATACCACTACCCAGCTTACTTCCGGCTGATGTCCAAAATGGATGAAATAAGACTAACTCAGCAATGCGAAATCAGAGAATGTTGTGTTCACATCTTTGCAGAAACCTGGCTCCACCATAACATCCTGGATCAAGCTATTGCACTTGACGTTGCGGACTGTGTTCCTTGGTAACAGAACATAAGACTCCAGTAAGACGAGGGGAGGCAGACTCTGTGTTTGCGTTAACGATGCTTGGTGCTCAAACGTAGTCAAAGTTAATGGACAATATTTCCCAAATGTCGAGTTTTTAATGTTAAGCTGTCCACCATATTATGGTGGCAAGGAAGCATACAGCACCGCCAGAGCAAGACTGAAAGCTGGCATCCAGGAGGCGAAGCGGCGACATCGGGAGAGACTGGAGAGAGACCTCAATGCCAACAACACCAAAGATATGTGGCAAACGATCCAGCCCAACACAGGCTATAAAAGCAGGAGTGCCCCCATTATGTCTGATGCCACACTGCCGAGCTTGACACATTTTATGGGTTTTTTGATCTCCTCAAAAAAGGGTCACTATCCAAGTCTACTCCGCCTCCAGAGGACCGGCCACTGTCAGTTTCTACAGTTTCATGTGAAAACAATCCTGCTGAGAGTGAATATGATTAAAGCTGCTGGGCCTGATAACATCCCTGGCCGCGTACAAGGAACATGGTCCAACCACCTAGTCATCGTCATTACTGACATTTTCAACATGTCACTGTCACAGGAGCTTGTTCCCACCTGCTTCAAGACAGCTGGGTGTCCAGCACATGAAATACAACATCCAGGGCCCACAGACATTTCTGGGGGGCAGGGGCTCATGTGAAAAAAAATGGCACTTCTCATATATTTATTTAAAAAATGTTTTTTAAACAAAACTTTACATATATTTGCACAATTCTGACTTTCTTACCAATTGATTTTAATTCCCTCACACTCACATAATTGTTTCATACTCAACAGACTTCTACAAAATAATCAGCTCACACAGAGACCTTGCCTGTCTGTGTGTCTGATGTGCCGAAGTCTCATCTCCCGACCTGATATTTAGTTTTTTTATTCAATAAATATATTTGTTGGATTGTTGTTGTTTTTTTCATTTTAAAGGAGAAAAAAAGCCCCCTGAAAAAAGGCTACTCTCTCTCCAGGAAGTGCTCAAGCCCTGTTCGATGTCTATGTGTGCACGTGCCTGCAACAGATCCACGGAGGATGCCAACTCCACTTCCCTCCACTCAGCCCTCACACATCTTTAAAATAACAACACTGGCATCAGAATGCTGTTTGTCGATTTCAGCTCAGCATTCAACACAATCTCCCCCATGAAACTGACTCAGCAAACTTAGCACTCTGGGCTTGAGTGCAACACTCGGCAACTGGATATCGGACTTCCCCACAAACAGACCCCTGACTGTCCACTCGTCCACTCTAGTGCTCAACGCACAGCTAAGTGCCCCCCTGTTCACGCAGTACACAGTACAGCCACAGCTGCAATCCCCAACATGGGGAGAACTCTTTTGCGAAGTTTGCGGATGACACTATCGGCCGGATTACAAATAACAAGGAATTAGCATGTGTGCTAAAACACTTAAGCAAATGCATATGGTTTGTCCAATGTAATTGTTATGTCCATGTCAAATAAATCAAAAATAAAAAAAAATAAAACATTTCATATCAGGAGCAAAATTAAACAATCTTGCAGACTGGTACACAGGTACACTCCCCAGGACAGAAGGGCTCTGTGATTAAAACCGGCCAGAGCATCTACTGAACATCTGTGATATTGGTGAAATGAGGTGCCTGCTCAGAGCCCAAACAATACTAAAAGGCAAAACCCACCCCGGCCACAGCTTGTTCACCCTGCTGCCGTCTACAGAGCAGCTTCTTTCCTCAGGTTATGATGTTTAGTTTAGTTTTTTTTGCATGTAGCATGAAGGGTCTACAGCTTGCATTTCATTGCACAACCCTGTGTTGTATAATGATAAATAAATGGACACTGACCCTTGAATCTAGTTTATAAAGATAGACACCTTAATTGGGCATTTATCACGTGGACACAATCGCAACTTGTGTCTGTCGGATGTGTATATATGCAAGTGCCTGTTGACACGTTTGCCATATCAACTTTATAAGGTGATAATATATGTAATATTTTAACAAGTGGCTAAAAAAATCAATTGATGCAGATCTAATATAGAATATTCAGTGTTAAACCAACTCCAAAACACACTGGATGTGTATTGCTCAGTGAACTCTTCCTGCATCACGTTGGTGCTTATGTGAACCAGCAACAGTGAACACAACAGCTGTGGGCACGGCCCGTGAGCGCATGCAAAGACTCTGTATCCTCCACACACCATGCACAGATCTCTGAATCACAGGTTGATCACTTGTATGTCTACACAAATAAAACATAGTCTACTAGAAGGGATGTGTTTTCAGCCTATAATGATGGCATTACACTGCAGCCTAATCAGGTTCCTCACAGTCATTCCCATGAATATGAGCAATAGCTAAAAGGCTAAAATGTACTGTAGAGGAACAGAAAAGTCTGTACTCACTGGCACCGCTTGCCGACATAGCCAGGAGGACATGAACATGTGTGAGCTCCCACTGTTTCCACGCAGGTTCCTCCATTCACACAGTTGAACTCCAGACAGTTATCCACCTCATTCTGACAGTCTTTCCCGGTGTATCCAGGCTCACAGGCACACTGGTAGTCTGCCAGAAGGTCTTTACAAGTACCGTAGACACAGGGACCTGAAGAACACTCATTTATTTCAGTCTCACACAGTTCCCCCTCCCATCCTGCGCTGCAGCTGCAGTTAAACTCATTAAACTGGTCCTGACATACACCCTGGTTGAGGCATGGCTGGGAATCGCAAATCGGTGATCCTTGGCATCCTATGATTGGCTCGTGGCCACCCAGTCTGGAGAACCGGCTCCTCTGAGGGGCGTCTGGTACATTTATGAGTGGCAGGTAGACTCCACCCACTCTCACCTCCCCTAAACATCCAGTGTATTTCTCAGCCAACCAGATGTTGGTGTCATTGAGGAAGTTGAGGTTGCTGCCAACGCCGAAGCTGCCACCAACTTTCTGCCCATCCACAATGAGGCGCCAGCGGGATGCTACCTGCACGGGATCGACCATGGTCAGCTGGATTTGATGCCACGCTCCATCTGCAATGACCCTTTCACTTGTGAAGGCCAGCAGCTCTGTACTTGCCCCGCTGTCCAGTTTGACCAGCAGGGAGGAGTTGAGCAGACCCAGGCAGAACACCCCGGTCCTGCTGGCGGCCCGCAACAAGATCCCGTTTGTGTCCCTCGTCCTTATATCCATGGTGATGTTGGTCACAGGGCTCAGCAGGGAGCTGTTGGCATCATACTGGAGAGCATTGTCCTGAAAAGTGGCTTCAGTTAAACCTGTGGGCGGAGAAGATCATGGGAACAGTTTTTGAGAAGTTGCTGAAACCAAGAATTGTGTGCAAGTTACATGCTGATTCAAAACTTAGTATGTTAAAGATAGGGTCGGTAATGTTGGAAAAACTGGCAAGAGACAGCGAGATTTTGAAAGTATCTAACCAAAGAAATCCCACCCCCACCCCTTCAGGGCTCCCTCCAAAGCCACTCCCGCAAAACATATTTTCTGCACGGGCAGAATGTGCACAGGTAGGTAGGTCGGTAGATCATTTCATTTGGGCTGAATTAAATGAATGGATGGGCTCATTACAGGCATTTGACTGCCACAGACAGCACATTCTTTTCTTCTTTTTTTCTCTGAACATTTGATTTGTTTATTACTGTCTGGATGTAAATAGAATTTCAACAAATATAAAGAAAAAATCTTCTTAAATACATTACCTACCCTAATTTTAACAGTCTTTTTTTAGATGTTACACGATTGATGCATTCATTGGAAAACCACAAACTGATCTTCTGTCCCTGAAAGCAAAACTTATTTTTTTCCCTTGGAAAAAATGTCTCTGAAACTCCTTGGTCTAAGGTACAGATATGTTTAATTGTTGTGGATGGAACTGTACAGTAGAGCTCTCATGCTTTCTGAAAGTATTCTCAATCCATCAAATCAAACAAAATAAAACTGTTTAACTTGAATAGATTGTTGTGGCTCACCATTGACTTTATTTTTATAATTTGGTATTAGTATAATAATTTTAAAGGGACAGCAGAAATTACATATAAGTGTATCCACTCTTTTATTGCAGCTTATTTTCTCCAGAGGTTCTCCGAATACCGTAAAAAAGATTTGTTTGCCAATTGGCTGTCACGGCTCATAATAAATGAATCCCGGATAAACAATGTCAGCAGAATATTCATAATAAACCCACATCTGGATTGCCACACCCAGTGGAGCAGAAACAAATGTCATTAACCAACAGCTGTGTTCCATTTCCCCATATTTCTGACACAACACAAGGAATGAAATAGAAGCTACCAGTCATCATGACCATACCTCTTTTGTTAATTGGAAAGTAATCACAGTAATTACATCAAGTTATCACAATTAAAGGGGCACTCCACAGTCAGTTTACTCAACATGGTTAGTACCAATCAGCCTGTGAAAACTGTTGTATTATGTTACCTTGTGGCTCTGGACGAGCTTTTTTTTGACATGTGTTTACCAGGCACAGGTGCAATGAAAGAACTATCAAGTTACATTATGGGAATTTGAGGATCCAGCTTGGCCTGTATTAAGGACTAAACTTCAGGAAGTTTTGCCTTCTGATATATTGATTTTGGCCATTCTTTTGGTCCATTCTTTTAGTTTTCACCAACTTTATGGGAGTGAAATACTACAGTAATAATACTAACTCGTCACTGAAGTGTAGTTTGAAAAGCAATGTTTAAAAAATAGGTTAAACAACGCCTCCTTTTTCCACTAAGGCAGAGGTTTTCAAAGTGGGAGGCGGGCATCTCCAGGGGGGCTCCAAAGTTTCAGGGGAGGCTCAGTGAATGGAAGTGAAAAACATTAAGGATAACCCGATTGCCCAGGGCAAGTAAAATGCCACATCGGGCAAGTAAATCTAGCAACTCACTTGTCCGATTCTTGTAAATTCTTGTAAACGTACTGCTAGCTGAGACAAACCAGTCCCTCCTCTTTCTACTAACTTACTTGCTGTGAATCAGATCAGCAGCAGAGAGAGGAGGACAAAGGACAGAAGGAGGGACTGATACTGGCTGATGTCTGCGTTCTTTATTCTGTCTAAACTTCACTCAGTATTTTGATGTCCGGAAATTAGACTATTTATTTTACTGACATTTTAGATTTGTCTCCACTGAGATATTATTGAGTTTATATAGTGACTTTGCTGTTGGATAAATTACTGTTGCTTCTCTAGAACAAACATTTATTTATATTTAAAATATTAATTCTGTTCTTCTTCTGACTTTATGCTTTTTAAAATTAATATATATATTTTTAAGCAATTATTTATTAATGAAAAAGAACTGATAAAAGCATCAATAAAGAACCAAACCAATAAGAGCATTGATACCAATAATAGTATCAATAAAATACTAATGGTACCTATCTCTACTCTTAAAAAAAAAAAGGCGACAAGTAAAGACAAAGTGTATTTAGATAATTTGACGGACAGTCAAGGAGTCCATCTCTGTGGAAAAAGAGGGGGGAATGTCAAACCATTTTCTATATGTAATAATGTTTGTTGCTTTGCATCTGTGAAAGACTGTGTACTTGTTCGGATTCATTTACTTTATTTATAAAGATTAAACATGACAATTCACTTTTGTTGTTTATTTGTTAACCGCTAATAAATAAAACCATTTGTATAAGGGCAAGTAAAAATTTACTTTGGGCAAGTAGATTTCGGGCAAGTGGATCAGAAATCTACTTAATGAAGTAACCTTAATGTTAATTGTTGAGTGTCTATTGTATCAAATAACATAATCATAATCCCATAGGCATCCAGGAATTGACTAAGCAAGTAAACTAAGTGGGTGTGAGGGGGTGCCTTTTTCCAAGCTTTGTCTGAGGGGAAGGCCCACAGTCTCAGGCTTTGAAAACCCGAGTACTGAGGCGTCCAAAATCTACTATTAAAAGTAGTAGTCATGAGTTCAAATCTCACTGCGGTCACACATGAAAATCAAAAGATGAGTAAACTCATCATAATCACGATCACTGGAATAAGCAATAGGTAGACTGATTTTCGTTCATAAAACCAGTAGAGTGCCTCTTTAATTGTGATACATTGATGCAATTACTGTAAACAAATGAGGCATGATAAAGATGATTGGTAGCTCTATTTAATTCTTTGTGCTGTCAATATCACATTTCCCATTTGTCTCTGTTGGTTCCTGTTCCTGTCATTTCTGATACTTGAAGAAAGCATCAACCATAAACTATTTGTTGTTTCTGTATATCTGTATGTTGTAATCTTTCTTTTCAGCACATCTTCCAGTCTGAGTCTTGAGGTAATTCAGTTTCTTCCTTCTCTTGTACTAAGTTACAGAGTTTTTCCTTTGTCAGTGAGGGTTTGGCAGGTTGCCCTTACCATCTTATGTTAAATGGCCCTTCAGAAAATTTTCAAGACTGGAAGTCTATTTGAGAAATTAAGAGCTAATCAAATAAACTTTACCTGACCTGACTTGACTTGTCCTGCCTTGATAAAAAGAGTGATAATCGCTACCAAAGGAATACTCACACTCATAACCATCCTCTAGGTCCACACAGCGCACAGCATCAAAACAAGGGTTGTCGATGCACCACAAGCGTGTCTTGCACAGCCGGCCTGAGTAGTTAATGGAACAGTTGCACTTGAAGTCATTCCAGGTGACCTGACACTGTCCACCATTGAAACAGGGCTCATCCTGTGCACAGACAAACACAGATGGATTGATTGGATGATCACTTGTAAAGTCTCTCACCTGATGCGACCGTGGATGTCCAAGCTGCAGAGAGGATTCAGCGGTAACTTACAGATCAAGAGGCTTGACAACCAGATCAATGTTAACAGGTTTGAGGCAAATCAGTACAGCCCAGCTATCACTCACGGGTTCAGTGTTAGAGCATACACTTGCAAAACATAATACCATTTATCTGGGGCTTTTCATTAAAACTTAATAGCCAGACGGGTTTTTTCTATCTCTAATATGTTGGATGTCATGCAGTCTGCTTAATTACATGGTGTGGCCATGCAACACAGTCTCAAGGGAGTTAGTGAAATAGTCACGAAATATAATCTATAGCATTCGTGTACATGGACACAAATTTGTAATTTTTTTCATGACACTCGGCGCGATTGTCAAACTAATGTATTTCATTTGGAAGATCAAATTCCCATTAGCCTGAGCTGCCCTTTTACAGTAATGCTAACACAGTATGTTAACATCCAGTAGTTGTATATTCATGCTGACTTTAGTGTCTTATTTAGAAAAACAACTGAACCAGAGTTCAGCTGTGGCTGGAGAGATACAGCTTTTAACTCTTAAGCAAATCCTGATTGATTTAGGTAGTAACAGAGCCTGTCAAGCCAAACCTTACTGTACAATATTTCCCCACTAGTAACAAAAAACTAATAGCATCAATCCAAGAATGTGCATTACACCCTCACTGTGGGCACTAGCTTGCCTCTAAATTATTGTACAACTTGTCAAACTCCAAGCTTAATAAATAATTATTTCAAACGCAACAAATTAGGCAGATTCAACATAAATATTAATGAAATGTTCTCTCTATTAGTTTTACAGTAGCAGTAATAGTAGTTGTAGTGCTTGTAGCACCGGTAGTAGTAGTAGCAGAAGTAGTAGTAGTAGAACAATGTGCCGTAGAGAATAGTAGTAGAAATAGCAGAGGTGGTTGTAGTGACAGCTGAACAGTAGTAGTTGAAGTGAAAACAGGTGTAGTTTACTGGCTTTCTGTGTTCAGAAGAACCCTGACCTACATTTTGTTAGATTACCATGGGACCTTGAAATCAAATGCAATTTTGCTGTGGTGTAAAAATAATCAGATTTAAAGATTCTTAATTGTACTCCACTACAAACATATCTGTAACATTTGAAAACCTAATTTCAGTTCAGCCTTTCTCTACATTTCACATGATCATAAATTGTGTCCATTTTGTATTTAACATGATGACCATACAGCAGACTATATATTTCTCTTTTACCTTGCATGTGTCATCACTTTGGCATCCTGGCAGAATGTTCTCCTCTATGCTTGCCTGGTAAAATTCCACACCCTCTGGATGATCCTCAGTGGTCAGATGCTTGTGGTCCAGCCGAATGTCCTGCAGGCAGCCCTTGAAGTTTCCTCCCCAGGCGTTCATGCTCTTGCCTGCCGGGAGCCCTCCGACATACGCCACATCCCCTGCCTCTACACTCACATTCCCTAGAGCACGATGATTCCCTGCTTTGGGGAAGACCACATGGCCATAATGTACCTTTACAGTCACCAAATTATTGTTGCCATCAGTAACAAACTTGGCCTCAGACAGCAGTGTGGTGTGAGGGCTGTAGATAGCAACAGTGCCCTCCTTCAGATAGATCGTCAGGTAGGGCTTTCCTTCTCGACGGAGCTGCAGGAGCAGACCGTTGTGTTTGAAGGAGCGCATTAAAAAGGAGATGGTGAAGTTGTCTCCATGGGTTTCTGAGATGTTGAAGGTGATGTAGCTAGTGGTGTTCTCATGACCGAAGGTCCAGGCTGGATACTCTGCGGTGGGGGTGGAAAGAACAAAGTTGTCAGTATCACTTTCTTACAAACAGACCCCAGAGAACTGTCTGGGGTAAGTTGTTTTGTTTTTGTTTTTTTGATTGGCAGTCACATCTCCTCCACTCTAGTGCTCAACACAGGAGCCCCCCAGGGCTGAGTGCTCAGCCTCCTCCTGTTCACTCATAACTGCAATCTCCGACATGGAGAGAACATGGAGACGATACTACCATCATCGGCCGGAACAATTTTGCAGAGTGGTGCACAGAGATCAAGCTGCTGCCCAATTTCAGCAAAACCAAAGAGCTGGTTGTTGATTTTAGGAAAAAGAAGTTGAGGACACACACCCCTGTCTAAACCAGTGGAGCTGGAGGTGGAGCAAATGAACAGGGTTCCTGGGAATCAGCATGACAGAGAAACTGTCATGGACATCAAACATCTCCACCTTGGTAAAGAAAGCTCAGAAATGACTGTATTTCTTTAGGAAACCTAAGAAGGCAAAATTCCTGTTCCAAGTTCTTGTTAACTTTTACAGAGGCGCAATAGAAAACATCCTGACTGGAAACTTACAAACATTACAAACTGGCATGCGGTGTGCCTGGCCTAGGACTGGAGCGCTCTGCAACGGGTGATTAAAACCGCCCAAACATCATTGGTACCCATCTACCGAGCATCAGTGATACTGGTGAGGTGAGGTCAGTGATACTGTGAGGCTGCACAGAGCCCAGAGGATACTAGATACTACACAGACAATACCTACCCCAGCCACAGCCTGTTCACCCTCCTGCTTACTGACAAGCGATACAGAAGTATCCACTGTCATACCGCCAGACTACAGAGTAGCTTTTGTCCTCAGGCTGTGAGACTCCTTAACTCCACCTCATCCTCTGCAATCCACCATAAATAAATGACATGAAACTTTGAGTTCTCGCTTTGAGTGGGATACAAAAATGTGTGGTTGTGTTAAGTATTGGCCATAGGGTAGTCAGAATCCCACCTACAGAAGAATGACAACACTTCCTCCTACACATATTCTTGGAGACCCCCACTTTGAGAAGCATTGTTTGCTAGTCACAAAGTAATCTGTGTTGTTATTTTGCTTCCATTGTGTTCCTCATATGTATGTGTCTGCTAAATGACTAAATGTAAATGTAAATGTAATCTATCCAGTGTTCCATGAGTAGTGTTTTTGTTGTAAAAGTAGAGCAGTCAGTCACCCAGTCATTTTCTACCGCTTGTTCCCGTTTTGGGGTCGCGGGCGACTGGAGCCTATCCCAGCAGCTTCGGGCCTTAGGCGGGGTACACCCTGGACAGTGGCCAACTCGTCGCAGGGTAAAAGTAGAGCACATTCTTGTAAACCTATAAGGTATACTGTAAGTACTCTCACCTTTCTCACAGCTTTCTCCATAGTAGGGCCGATGACACCGACAGCTAGCACGAACCCACATGTCCAGACACTGCCCACGTTGCATGCATGGGTCATCCTGACACCAGTCTTTTTTGTCACATCCCAGTACCAAGCCCTTGTTCTCCTCTCTGATGAGGTCCTGAGGCAGAAGCAGCTTATGGTCAACGTGAAGGTCTTCCATACATCCAATGAACCCCCTTCCACTGGATGTATGGGCTAAATATTCCTGCGGTGCCCCTCCAACATACAGCGATTGAAAGGAGCTGGGCTGGAGGAAGATGAGATGGTTGTATCCCTCATTCTTCACCTTGCACTCTTCCTCACAGCCGGGTCCTTTTACAACAAGAACCAGCCTCTCATCCATGGTCACGGTGACCTGGTGCCATTCCCCGTCATTGACTGGGCCAGAGTAAATGACCTGCAGTACTTTTCCTGACTTCACCCTGGCCTGAAGGGAGCCTCCGACAAGCTCCAGGGAGACAAATCGCTCCATGGTGCCCCGGTAGTACAGCAACATGTTGGGCAGTGTGCTCTTGAATCGGAGCTGCATGTGGAGCCCGTGGCTGTGGTCTTTAGTCTCTCGTTTCGTCCTGTTTTTGGAAACAGGCAGCTGCATGTGGACGTAGCCCTCAGAGTTGAAAGAGAAGGTGGTGGAGGTGTTGCAGTGTTCCCCTGTCCAGCCAGGCGGACACAGGCAGGTGTAGCTGTGCTCTCCATCATCAGTCAGCAAAGGGACGCACCCTGCTTTGTGTTGACACTGGTGCTGCTGGCAGCCGACCAGACGGACGTCACAGTCTCGCCCGCCCCAGGGCTCCAGGCCAGGCTCTGGCACGGGGCAGTGACACCTATAGGAGTTGACGGCGTTTTCGCACGTGGCACCATTCTGGCAGGGATTGCTGTCACACTCGTTGATGTCCACCTCACAGTGTACGCCTGCATGGAGAGATACTCATGTTTAGTACTACAACACTGATTCAGCTCCTCCTTAGCAGCCAAAACACATCCTTCACATGGAAGTCATATTTAATCTAATAATTGAATCACATAAATCTGGTTAATTCATCAAACAACAAGGGGACTATACTGGGAGCCTGGAATTCACACTACTGTAAATGATTTAATTAGATACAGAGCAAAGCATGCACGCATACAGATGAACAGGCAGGTTTCATTGAGGCATCAGTGTGATTTGCAGATGAAGAAATTACCGGAAGAAATATCCATTAATTGCACAATTAGAGGTCAATTAGATGTGCACAGATTTCCTTAACACAATTAAACCAGTGTCTGCCATACTGATTTCATCAGCTAGACATTGAAATATTGCACTACATGCTTGTCAGACAAACCTGTGCCACACACACTACACACACAGTTTGCCAGAATTACAGACTATCTTCCTGGTTTCAGTAGTCCGAGCTGCCTCATCAAACCACATTCAACATTAAGCCCTGACAGCAGCAGTCAACTTACATTAACATAGTCCTTTAACACTCTACACCCAAGGAACCCTAAAGCTGATCATCCTCTCTGTGCCAATACTCCACCCTAACACACAAGCACGCAACTTTCATCTTTGTTAATGCAGCATTGGTAGAGCTATACCATACTGTACCTGTCAGCCACCAGGGACCACAGCAGCAGCACAGCAGCATCAACCTGCTTTCCCACATGATCCACTGAGTCAACAGCCAACACACTCCTCACACTGCTGGATGACAGAAGTAACACAACCAGGTCCTCTCTCTCGCTCTCTTTCTCTCTCTTTAGCTTACAGAGCAGAAGTGCCTCCACTCTGTACCGGGCAGAAAGGGAGGAGTGATTACAAGGCAGCCCAGATCACCTTTTCTTCTCCTCCCTCTTATTTTCCCTCCTCCATCCCTCACTGAATCCCTCCCTTCCCTCCCTCACACCCCCTGCTCCTCTCCTGTCTGCAGCCCAGCCCTAGCAGAGTGGTAAGCCTCCAGCCTCCAGCTGGCTCCTGTCAGTGTTTGACAAGAGGAATGCAGTGCTGCAGTCCCATCCCTGTTCCGTGTGCTGGCCTGAGGATGCCCACTAGTGGCCGGACCCGAACGCGCAGAAGGTGTGGCAGGTTCAAGGCTTCAGGTAGGCCATGTCTGAGCGTGGCTGGACAGATACATGGAGCCCATATGGCCCTTTTATTTACATTTGCATATCAGCTAGTCAGTCTCAATCCACCTCTGTGTCTGCTAACATCACATTAGAATTATTACCTATAGGAAGACATGAACCTGAACTAATCCTAAAACAGTTTAATTAGAATCAACAATAGTATGTTATAGTCTTCTTTTCCTTTCGGCTGCTCCCTTTCAGGGGTCGCCACAGCGAATCATGCGCCTCCATCTAACCCTGTCCTCTGCGTCCTCTTCACTCACACCAATTAACTTCATGTCCTCTCTCGCTATGTTAAAGTATGATCTGGTAATACTAGTATTAACTAAGAAGATTAGCACCAGTGAAAAAAAATTTAAATATGAGTCATGAAATAGATCATCATTTTATGTGAAAGATTTTAGTGAAAAATACTTCTAACTTTGAATTTTAAATTGTATTGTGAATATTCAATTGATTCAATTCATATCTTAGATCAAAAGATTCTCAGATTAAAGTCAAAATGTTGATAGTCTCAGAATTATTATTTTAATCACACAATCCTATTTTTTTCTAAAAATTCTGAATTACTACAGTCACAGACTGTCTAAATTCCGACTTAAGTATTAAATTCCGCTTTATTGGGAATAAAGTCAAAATCGGAGACTTTTAGGGATATTGACATAAAGTCTTACATTCTCAGAATTCCTATTCTGACTTCGTCATTCCGATCTTGGTGTCAGATTCCGACTTTACAAATTTCGGAAATTTTTTTAAATTCAACTTTATTGTCAAAATTCTGTGTTTCTGTGTTTTGCTAAATGCTCACCAGGGGTGGGTGGGAAAGGGGGCGTGTGGAATAACAGTTCATTGAAAATGTTATGTCTAAATTATATGTTCTCTTAAAGGTCCAGTGTGTAGGTTCTCGTAGGATCTAGCGATAAAATTGCAGATTGAAACCATTTAAAATACGCTCGCCTCACCCCCCCCTTTCCAAGTGTGTAGGCGATACTACAGTGGTCTTGAAACGTGTCAAATGCGAACGGTCCTATCAGGAGCAAGTGTTTGGTTTGTCCGTTCTAGACTACTGTAGAAACATTGCTGTGAAACATGGAAACCTTCGTGGAAGAGGACCTGCTCCTATGTAGATTTAACAAAAACTGGCTTATTCTAAGGTAATGAAAACGCAATGATTCTTATTTTAAGGTGATTATACACTAATGAAAACACTGGTATAAATATTATATTACATTTCTGTCATTACCTCCTCCGAAATGTTACATACTGGACATTTAAATTCAAATAAAAGTGGTTCAGATTATGTGAAGGGATTATTGTGATTATTCACTTCTTCAATAATTCTTCAACACTCACAGTATTCCCTCACAGCATTCGGTGGTATAAATGTTGTTTCAAAGCTTTCAAAAAGAGCATTTGCAATTATAATTCTGAAAGAACCAACAAATGTAACAGCAATTATCTTGTCTATACATTGGCATGAAATGCAGATTGTTTTGTCACCTGATCTGTAATTAACAAAACCAAGCTTTAAAAGCAAACACCTGTTGCTGGTGATGTGATGAGCAGACCTGAGGAGGCCACAGTTTGAAACGTGTTACTCACTCATAGATCTGTAAGTTATACATGACCTAACACATAACTCTAACCCCGTACATTTTTTATCCAAAATGTTCTACATCAGCCTTCAAAAACTCGAACTCTAGCTCCTAACGCTATAAACATGGCCGAAGTGCAATGAAGAGGGCACAAGAGGGGCTCATCTCTACCGGCTTAACAGCCGGTTAGAGTGACGACCACCTCATGCACGTGCCATACAAAGTTTAAAGGATCATATTTTTGAGCCATATGGAGTTTTCCTCTATCTTTGCTTGCTGTTGCACAAGAGTGATACGGTTTACGATGTTTGCAGTGCGGCATACCAGAAGAATGAAGTGCAGATCATTTGGGAAAAGGCCCTTGTTTTGCTGACATTTTTTTTTTCATCAGACTTTAATTAGGCTCCTAAGCAGCTTTGTCGTAATCTCCCCTCCCCCTGACAAATTTCTTAGGAGACCCCCGTTTAATGCCCAAGGTGGACGCCTGACATATGGCACCTTTTATTGGCTTTGTTGTTTTCTGCTATGCTCCTCCATACCATATGCCCTCTCATCCCCTCCTATCCTCTCCTCTGTTGTGGCCTCCACCTCGCGTGGCCATAATACCGCAAATTAGCCTTTAATTTTGTTGATGGGAGCTTTTAGCCGAATTCCTCACTTCTAAATCCAGATTGTGCATTTCAAGGTCAGCTTTTGGTGCAGTTCCTCCTGTATTGAGTGATGCAGTGACAAATCTCCTCTAATGAGGAATTAATACCTTGGCTGGCCACGAGGAATGATCAGCAGGAGGACGATTAACCCTTTATTGTTTGGCCAAGGAGATTCTGAGACCTGGCACAAAGGTTATCTGTCTACACTGGCTTCTACTGCAGTCCTGCAGTTCAGTTCACTACAGGTCAATCTTGTCCCCCACAGGGAAGTTCTTTTTGCAGTGAGGCAAATCAGTACAAAAACAATGAAGATAAAGTGCAAATACATATTGGTATTCAGTTGGTTGCAATCTGGAACCTCACTGCTAGATGCCACTAAATCCTACACACTGGACTTTTAATCTGATCTAATCTAGTCTAAAAACACATTATAATACAACACACACTAAATACAAGTCCACGTGATAAAAAAGTCCAAGAAAATGAAATAAGATACAGTATAGGCTGTGCAATTTATCATTTTAATTGTGCAACTAACGATTATTTTCATTGTCGATTTCTCAGATTAATTGATTGAAAATGTCCATCACAATGTCCTAAAGCCTAAGGTAACATTTTCACATGTCTTTTTGTGTCTGAGCAACAGTCCAAAGTCAGTCAGTTTACAATGATATCAAAATAGAGAAAAGTAGCAAATCCTTATATTGGAGAAGCAACCAGAGACCGATTGGCATATTTGCTTGAAAAATTACTTTAAAGATGAATCATTTATCAGAATACTGAGGCGTCCTGATGGACCTGGAGAACATCCTCCAATTTGCATCCGACTGGGGAGCTTTGTTTCATTTCATTCCCCATCTCTGCCTCCCCTTTCATATCCTGTCAAGTCTCTCCTTAGATTTTTCTGTAGCTGTCTCACCACCACCTACAATTTATTACAATTTTCCAGCTATAAGAAACTCCTCCATTTCCTTCATGCATCACATTAGGAGAAACATCTCAACGGCACATCAAGAGCACACTCAAAGTTCAACTCTTTTAAGCATGCTTACGTGACTGTTTTGAGCATAATTTGCCACTTTACCATTGTGAAACACAGCAACCGGCTCAAAACCTGCTTAGAATTAGTATGGCGTTGGGACACAGTTACCACTTTGTTCGCCTTTCTAAAATATTGCTTCAGGATTCAAGTCAAAGCTCAATTTCATCGACAAGGTAGACTTTCAACTGTTTCCCTTTTACAACAGTCAGGGAAAGTGCAAGCGATCACGTCTTCAGCTGTAGTAACGTTCAGCCTCAGTAAGTCTGGGCCACAGCTTTACAGGCTCACTGACCTCAAGCCCATGCAACAACTGTCGTGTGAACGAACAGTAACAGGGACGTGACACAGCCCTGCGGGCGCCTCTAGAGGAAAAGCAGCCCAGTTTTGGTTTGGTTTGTGAGGAGATAAGAGTGGAAGAGCAGATAAGAGGCTTCTTTTACCTGTGAAGCCATCTTGACACACACATTGATAAGAGTTGACCAGATCCTGACAGCTTCCTCCGTGCTGACACGGAGCAGACCCGCACTCATCCACATTGACTGAGCAGTTGTCTCCTGCAAAAGGAACGTATTAATGAGATTCATATCTATGTCCTCACCCCTCCATGAAAGTCGAGTTTTTTTGGTCGCGAACTGGCTTACCGGTGAATCCGGGCAGACAGTGGCAGATGAAGCCAGCTGCCTCTTCATAGCTGAAATTGGCTTTGCTGAGCTCGGGCAGCGTCTCGTAGTTCAGCGTATCTGAGCGCTGGAAACACTCGCCATCGTTCTCGCAGGGATGCCGCTCGCACTCATCTATATCCGCCTGGCAATTCTCTCCCTCATAACCTTTAAACACACACATGCGTACAAAAACACAGATGTTTATGGAAGTTTTGCCCTCTTCCAGGTCTCTCTTAATAAAATACTCGCATGCCCATAATCACATTTAAAGAGTTTTTGGTCACTGTAATCCTTTCTTTTGTCCATAACACATCCATTCATATGTGTTGTTAGCTAATGTCTGTGCTGTTAGCACATATATATACAACAATGTTATGATTTTTATGCTACGAATCTATTCTGTACTTACGACACCTATTGCATGTCTGTCCGTCCTGGGAGAGGGATCCCTCCTCTGTTGCTCTTCCTGAGGTTTCTAACATTTTTTTCCCCTGTTAAAAGGGTTTTTTTGGGTAGTTTTTCCTTAATCGAATCGAGGGTCTAAGGACAGAGGGGGTCGTATGTTACAGATTGTGAAGCCCTTTGAGGCAAATGTGATTTGTGATACTGGGCTATATAAATAAAACTGAATTGAATTGAATTGAACTGAATTAGCCGCATTGGCCATTTATTTCAAATGTGTCTGAATCAAGCAAGCTGAAAATTCAGATGTTGTCTTCGTTCAACACACTTGCACGTGAGTACCAGGGCATGCATGTTGCAGCTGGACATGCTGTTCACGGAATCACAAAGAGGGAATTTCATAGCAAACAGCCTGTAACTTGGGAAGATGCCTACTTTATTTGACTAACTCAGACCGCTGAACGCTTATGTCGATAACAACCACAACAACAATAATACACTTTGTTTAAAATTTCAAAAC
>CM022476.1:29101250-29125754 GCA_011952105.1 Coreoperca whiteheadi
TTAGGAACTTTTTTTAAAGTCAGCCTAGTGACAAATCCAGCTACATTTTGGGTAGAATTTTATTTTTTTCCACAAAATACGCATAGTTTTCCAGAATATTTCAAGAACCTCTTTATTCCTCTTTATTTGTGTCCACAGTCTAGACGACAGCCTTCATAAAATGTGCATGAAGATGAAATGATAGTATCTTCAAAATAATAGATAATGTTAAAGCTAGTTAGAGTCAGTTAAGTTTATTATATGCAAATGAGCGTGTGATGTCATCTTTTCCTGCCGGCTTTAGCCACCTTCCAGTGGAAAAAGTTGACAGCATTAAAAAGGACTGCGGGGGGCGACTGGATTTTTTTCCCCAAGTCGCACAAGGGCTCGATTACAATTGCTTATAGCCAGTATGGACAGAAGGAATAATTACCTAATTATTTTATGCTCTTCCATTGTACAATACATATGATATGTTAGTATTATATTAAGAAATATTTTTAAAATTCTGAACCTATCCTTTAAGTCTTTAAGTCCACCTGTGAAATCTGCACAAGGTACCTTTAGGACATGCACACAACAACAGCCTATGACAGCAAAAATCACATGAAGACTGCCGGCATCCGCATCTTTCTCTGTCACGATGTACTCATGGATAATTTTTCATGCACTCACAAACACAACGTGACAGCAAAAATCACATGAAGAGTGCCGACGTCTGCGTCTTTCTCTGTCATAATGTGCCCAGGCATCACTTTTCGTAATTGGGTTCATGTGTGACTGCTGCGATGTTTGAGAGTTGGCTTATAACAGGTGCTCAGAGTAAAAGTGTACCTGGCCAGCAGAGGCAGTTGTACTGGCTGATCCCCTCCAAACAAGTGGCTCCATGCTGGCAGGGGTCAGAAGCACATTCAGGAATATCCTCTTCACAGTGGTCGCCTACAAAGCCCGTCCCTTCACAGTCACACTCATAGCTAGAAGAGAGCAGAGACACAAATAAGCCTGTCTTGTACTGTAACAAGATGAGGCGGATAAAGATTTGTTGTGCGATTCATCTTTGAAAAATCTATAGTTTGTGCAAAGAATTACTAGGAAATAGCACAAAGGCACATTTGACTTCTAATTTTCTAAATCATTGCTCAATTTTCTAGTGGAGGAAGGAAAAATAAAGACCAAAAGAATGCATAGTCAAGAAAAATACAATGCAAGACTATTTACATTTGCTAAACAGCAGCCACTGTGGCCAGAAGTGGCAATTACAGGCAGGATAATGACATGCTGAATTTCCCTTCATTTCCCAAGATTCTCTTAACGGTCCAGTATGTAACATTTAGCTATTGGCAGAAATTGAATATAATATTTCTAAGTATGTTTTCATAAGTGTATAATCACTGGAAAATAAGAATCGTTGTGTTTTCATTACCTTAGAATAAGACGTTTTTATCTACAGACTGAGCTGGTCCCCTTCCACGGAGGCCACCATGTTGCACCGCCATGTTTCTACAGTAGCCCAGAATGGACAAACTAATTACTGTCTCTAGGTAGGGCCTTTTGCGTTTTTCGCGAGTTTGGCGGCCACCGCAGTTTCTCCTACACGCTTGGAACGGGAGGGTGAGATGAGTGGTATTTAAGTGGTTGCAAACTCATTAGTCTACCCGACTAAGAGCGAGCGGAATGGGAGCCCAAGCAGGAAATAACAGATACGTCTGTTGGTGAGGTATGGTGGGTTTAGTTATACAACCATTGGAATGTTTATCTGTAACCTGATGCAGTATATTGTGACCGTAGCACAAGCAGAGAACAGTCACAGTGTATTGTCAGTTACACAACACCATCTACCTACTTTGCTACCATTAGCAACCGTAAGATACTGATCATACCAGACATAAGGAGTAACAAATCAATTGAATTGCGCGAGGGTGTGTTATTCCTTATGAATTCCCCTTTTCATTTGTAAGGTGAAGAATAGTCTGGCTTTGAATATTCAGAGACGATCAAATATTCATAAACAAACATATTAAAAGAAATTTGAAATAGACAAATAGAATATTGCGTCACTCATTGCAAAGGCTGTGATTAACCAAATAAAATCAGCCTTCTTTCAGCTGATTCAAATTAATGCGTGGAATCTGCTCATCATTGTACTTCTGCTTTCGAAGGGGCACTTAAAACGATCCTTCAGTTATATGAATGGGTGTGTAGTTGGTGCCCAGGGTGATCAGCTGATGATCTGGGTGGCATCCAAACCTGCCCAAACTACAGTTTTCTGGACCATTTTACATCACTTGACTTGTCCCTAACATCCTTCATTCCCCCATCTTCCTCACTCCCCGCTGTTTCAATCGGTGAGCCTTCCAGGTGTTCTCACCAGCTCTAGCCGTCTAATGACTCATCACAATGGCTTTCAGTAAGTGGATTGATTCTTATCCCCGGTCAACTTTAATGTCTGCCGTGCAGCCTCAGGACACAACACACTGCCGGATGGCACCTAGGCCTTACCAGGCTCAACATGAGAGGTAAATATAAACACAGACAAAGACAGAATATAGAAAGTCATATAGTAATTTGCACTGATTATGCATTTTGGTTCTACATATGATGAGAGAATAATCTCTTACAATCACCAGTCTAACGCAACGCTTGGGTCTAACCTTGACTATAATTGGGCATTTGATCAGATTCCAGCAAAGTTCACATTATTCGTATTTAGACATCTCATCAAAGATATCATTCTGGTGTGCATATCTGTACTCAAACAGATTCTTAAAATGTTGCCTAATGGAAGCTTTATTCTGAAAACCCAGAAAGAGGACCTTCATTTTGCAATACCAGTAAAACAGGCAATAAATATGAAACAAATACTTTAAAATAATATGTCCCAAATATATACATCTCAGAAATCCAGCTAATGTCAAATATTATCCATAGGTTTCACAGATGTGCACGAAATAAATTATAAACTATTTTATAGAGCAACTTGGCATCCGTAACTAATCACCCAACACAGTTTGACTACTAAAACTTACAAAGGCGACCTTCAAATTGAAGTAGGGTCAGAACTCCCCTGTTCTTTTCCAAACTTTCCTCTTGAATCTTGAGTCAAACCAAGATTCAGCCTTTATAATGATGTTGTTGCCCCCCATACAGTACAATAACATCTGATAGAAAACATTTATTAAAAGTATTTTATTATGAAAAGTAAGCGTTTCTGTTCAGTTTCATATAAATATGAAATTTAATGTCAACCTGCAGATGTATGAAGAACATTGGCAAGTGAGCCTTTTTCAAAGCTCCTTCATTTTACTAATATTAAGTTTCAGGGAATTAACATCACACTAGCTGGCAGATCTGTCAACCTCAACACAGTAGGTCTACATCTCGTTACTTAAAAAACTCAAATATCAACGGTCTGTTTGTCAGACCTCATTTATACTACAGTCCGTAAACTGTATGTATCAATATGTGTGTGTAACTGTTTATCCATGAGGTTGTATTGCATTTCAAAAACCCAAACCCAAACCAGTTGTATGTAAATTGCATGTGTGGCTATGTGCAGACAGTATAAACACGCATGTGTGGGTGTAATCCTACCTGTCAACCCTGTCTATGCACTTGCCCTCATTCAGACAGGGCATGCTGGCACATTCATCAATGTTGACCTCGCAGTTCTGGCCCTGGAAGCCGGCCACGCACTCACACGTGTATGTGGCAATGTGGTCTCGGCAGGTGGCGCCGTTCTGGCAGGGATGCGCCTCGCACTCATCGATCTCCACCTCGCAGTTTACCCCTGCGGGAGACAGAGCAGGGATGGCAGAGGGCCAGGGCGTGAGGAAGGCAACACACCTAATTATCTTAGCACACGTACAGATAGAAAACAATAACACTGGAGCTGCCAAGAGCTCAGTTGCAGACGGACAACAGCAACCCAGACTAATGCTACTTAAACAGAGCCTTGCAACCTCTTTTCAAACAGTTACTGGTATAAAAAGATTTTAAAAAATAAAGCAATATACTATCTGTACTTTTCTGTATTTTTAATAATCTGGTGATTATTTTTAATCATCCTGAAAAGGACAAATTTAAAGTCACCGAATGCTGTCACGAAATACTGGATAACAGCTTGGTCAACATTAAAAGTAGTGCTATGACCATATTAATCAAATCGTACTCGAAACCCACCAAAAAGAACATCATGTTTCCGGTCCTGCATAAAACTCCGTGTCTTTTTGCTGTGATTTCTAAGTAGGTTTATGGATGTGTATTTGTGATGGATGATGATATCCGCTGGAGGTGTAAGGACACCGAATCTAAAAATATGTGTCTGACTGAGTTATTATGCTCCTTAGGATGTCGCAAACTGTGGCTATGGGGCACTAAATGTTTTGGTAATGTAATGTCACAGCCACTGCTGCAGCTCCAGCTGCTGAGGGTGCTGGTGAGCGGGCCAAACTACAGTAACTCGCTTCCCATTGTCTTCAGAACTACTGAGGCATGCACCTGTCCTTTTCACCTAAAGCAGTATCTGTGCCTCATGGTTCTCCCTCCATGCCTCCCCTTCAACTCGCTCGACTCACAGCTTGAAAACCTCTTTGCATTTTGTATATATCCTGTGGCCTTCAAGTACCTGTCAGGTACGGGGCCAAAACATTGATATTGAATGATTCTACAAAACCCCCCTCGAGCAATGTGTTCAATGACAATGTTTTTTTGTTTTTTTTTGTCCAATGCGAGCATTTAAAAATCTTGCTCTCTACAATATCAGTGTAAGGGGCTGCAAGATTATTTTGTAGAGTCGAAAGATGTTCAACAGAAAAGGAAGGCAGAAAAAAAGCTTCTAATATTTATTGTAATGTTTTTTCCAATTTTGACAAGAAAATGGCCAAATGTATTCATATGAAATATATGCTCACTAGCCAAAAAAACTCTGATCCACTAACATACATTTTCCTTTCAAAAACTGAGCTAGTCGTAACCCTGACTTACTGTACACGGTGTCTTACCTTGGAAGCCTGGAGCGCAGTCACACCTGTAGTGGTCCACCTCATCCACACATGTGCCATTGTTTTGACATGGCCGTGAAGCACACTCGTTGATGTCCAAGTCACAGTGGTAGCCTTGAAATCCAGGCACGCAGAAACACTGGTAGGCGTTAACCCCATCTTTACAGATGGCTCCGTTCTGACAGGGTTCAGACTGGCATTCATCAATGTTCTCCTCACAGTTCCTCCCCTGGTACCCAGCAGCACAATGGCACAGGTGCCCAGCGTCAGGGATGTCCATACAGGTGCCACCATTCTGGCATGTGTCCCCTGAACAAACAGTTACGTTATCCTGGCAGTCCTCCCCTCCCAATCCAAGGGGGCAGTGGCAGGAATAGTCGTTGACTCTGTTGACACAATGGGACTGGATGCCTTTGCAGGGGTTGCTCTGGCATTCATCTACGTCCTGGGTGCAGTTGAGCCCTGCAAAGCCTTCCGGGCAGTGGCAGGTGAACTCGTCAGTCCCAGGCTTGCTGGTACAGTTGGCGCAAGATTCCATTAAACAGGCGTCATACAGCTCATCGCAGTTTTTGCCCATGTACCGTACCGGCCATGTGGGGCACAGGCACGCATAGTCACCCAGGTGGTCAACACATATGGCACCATTGTTGCAGGGAGACGATAAACACTGGTCTGCTGCTGCTGTGCACAGCAGACCTGGAATGGATGACAAAATTGGAAATCAAAGATGCAATAGACAGTTTTTGTCAGTGCTGGACTTGAACCAGCGTCCGAAGCCAAGTCCCTATGGACTGAGCTACTGCTACCCCATTAGCCACCAGTTGCTAATGGTCATTTCAGACCAAGTAAGGCCGTAGCACCAAACCTGAGTATACTGACTTCAGCTAGGATGCATTTATAGTCTGGTTTAAATTTCTTCTCTATTGACGCTAAGGTAGAGGAATCACATGTGTGTCAAGCAGGCTAATTCTTCTCTTGTGTCTCCCAACACTTGATTTCCACCACAAGCACCCACACTCAGAAATGCACGGAATCAAGGTACCGTAGGGTACTTTAGATAAAATCATCAACAAAATGGCAGACGATGTGGTCCCCCGCTAGCAAGTCATCAACAACAACATCCCAGTAACAATGTGCTTATATCTTCCCTGCGACACCTACATTCCTCATTTCCCACTGCATCCACCCCCAGTTCCTCTCACATGCATCCGCTATCACTTCCTTTATCTGCTCTTAACACTGAGCCTTCCTCCTCACATCAGTCACTCACGTCTCCTCCCACCATCGTGATAAATCCTGAGTAAGTGTTGTGTTGTTTGTGCTGCCTCTGTTTTAATCAGAATGCTGGTAACAAGTCCCAGCACAGTGTTTATAGCCTAAGCTGATGTTTACACTGTTAGAATGAAGTGCAGTGACGTGCAATCAGAGCTGAGTCAGTGAATTTCATGATGACCGCAAATGTTTTCTGATGTGTTTTGGACTTGAAAAACGCCTGAACTCTTCTTTCTGATTTGTTTTGTAAAGGAGTACTTTGCACTGGAGACCAATGGTTGTCAAAGTCTAGCTCCCAATCTACAGGGTCTCAGGTGTGCCACTGGAAGAATTAGACTTTTTCAGTTCCAGATTCATTAAACAAAATAAATTAGAAATCAATTAATTAATTATATTTGCATTCAAATGAGGAAATTTGTTTTTCAAAGTTGATTGAATAAGCCAATCAGTGTTTCTTTATTGTGTCATTAAATGCTGAATTGCTAAAGACTTGCAAAATTAAACTCTAAAAGTCTTACTTTTTGTTATTCCCAATTTACCAATGTATATTATTTAATCTCACAATAGTAATAGTAATAGTGTGTTCCTGCTTTCATGCTTCCATTTCATGATTACTTGAAGTTAGAAACAGCTCTCTTTGAGTCATATAGACACATAAACAGTACCACCAAACAAGAGTGAGAGTCTACAGCCATGCTTGCAGCTCTGTGAGTACTGTGAGTGTTAAGGGGCCAGTATTCTCCATCAGAAGTGCTTGTCAGATGGTTAAATAGCTTTGGCTATACCAACACTGGATAAACTGACGGAAACGTTCCAAAACCAGGACTGGCCCGGAAAGCTGAACTCGGCCTGAACCATGCACTTTTTGTAATCTCATGAATCCTAAGGGTTGACAGAGACAGTGAGGGTCTCCTCACCCCTCCATCCAAACCCAATCACCCCCTCACACATTCCAGGGAGCTGATAACAGCTCCTCCTACACACAGACCCCCAGCCCCCCGCCCCATTCACAGATGGTTATGGCCAAACAGGGTAGATCCCTAGCACTGACTGGTACCAGCACCTCTCCCCAACAATAACACTGAGCAGAGCCGATGACTGTTAACAGGTAGAAGGATGTCAAGATCAAATTGCGGATGCTCTCCAGAGAGGGGGATTGGTTTAAATGAAATCACTACTCTCTCTGATGGGAATTAGGGAGTTGAGTTACACGCAATGCTGTCGCATCATCCCTCTTTGATAAAGTCTACTTGGTAGATTAAGTGTATCTGCAGGCTTTCAAAAATTCAACTAGATTAAAACTAAAATTAGTCTTAAAACCAATTAAGAAAATATACAAGCAAAGCAGGAAAAACAACCTGATCCATAATGAAAGCTGTCTATGTATGACCAGACCAAGAGGTTCAGGAACATTGACCCAACTGTATTTAGTTAGTGTGGGGGGGGGGGGGTTTCAGGAAAGTTGCAGTTTTTTATGCAAATTTAAAACCATCATCCTTGTCTGTATGACAAATTCCAGCCAGTGTGGAGAGCTTTTATGCTTTTTACATTCTGCAGCAAACAAGAAAAGTAAGCAGGAGCATGGATACACATCACCGGCAGCATACACAGCACGGATTTTATTCCATTAGGTGACATTTTACTAACAACACACCTTCTCCAGAGCTTAACATACCAAGCACCATGACACCTTATTTATCACTTCTGGAGCAACCATATGTACAAAATAATCCATATAGAGAAACCAGTATGTCGAATAAAAATACAAACAATGCATATTATGCAACATTTTTGTATCAGTAGTAATAAAGAACATTCTGCTGTTAATTTTCCTTAATAGAAGTAGAGGAAAGACTGGAGAGAGACCTCAACTCTGGGGATGGGGATGTTTTTTTGGTTTTTTTATTGATATTGATACCATTTTTGAGACTGCTTAACTTGGATCGAGTCTTTATCAATACCACTATTGATACTTTTCTATTAATTTGGTGGAAAGACAAAACTGGTATTGCTTTTATTGCTTTTATTGCTTAACAGTGAGTCTGACTGTTTGATTTCTGAACAGAATGAAATTTGCCTAGCCTTCTATAAACACTGCTGATGCTGGGCATTTATTTGAAAATAAATACCAGTCCCCTTCAACATAATGTATAACTATGAGAATAATAAAATAATATACAGTATCAGCAGCAATAAATGTCAAACTAAACAATAAAGATGGGGTGAGCTTGAGCTGACCACCAACCTAACGAATGAAGTTGGTGAAAGTTAAACATATTTTGGCCTATCATTAAACACAACTCATTACTAGGCCCTCCGAATGTTCTTCTATCAGACAGAAGGCAGGTGACACATTTTGTGTTTGGTCAAATGTGCTAAATATTGAAGAAACTGTGTTGTTTATGTTTCAATAAGTATTTCGCTTTTTTTTTGGATTATTATAAATGGGATTATTAATTGTCAACAAACGAGACTTGCTATTTGGGGAAAGTTGGGGTGCACACACCATGCATACTTTGGGTGGAGAAGATTGTCCAGCAATGGCACCCAGAGTTGGTGTTCCAACTCCTGCATTTTGGCTTTAACTGCTGCGCAACGTTGAGGCGCTTTAGCAATGATGTTGTTCCCACCCTTACAAGAAATTAAATTAGAACATAAGTGGCATTTCGCTTCTTCCTTATCATTGTCTTTACTGAAATGTAGCCAAGCCTTTGACAGCTTTACATGTTCAGCCATCCTAGCAAGCAACCAATCGACCAAAAGAGAAATTAAGCTAATGAGGGCGTGAGGCAATTCAATTCTTTTTCATTTAGTTTAGCAGCGGTTGGCAGGCAATTCAGTTGAATTCCAAAACGTTATTAGACAATCCATGTTTGTGCACTAGTGATTTGATTTAAATGACATGACTCGTCTCTCAAGACATAACGTTACGTTATAGGACCCGCTAGTCTCGATAGCAGTATTGATAAGCTCAGACCTTATTGTTTTTTGGGGTTTGAGAAATTTGGAATCGGGTCCTAAAAGAACTGGGTATTGATCCCCATCTCCACTCAACACCAAAGATATGTGGCAGGCGATCAGAAACATCACAGGCTACAAAAGCAGGAACATCATGTGTGAGGACACATTACCCAATGAGCTAAACACATTTTATGCTTGTTTTTAACAAAGAGTCAGCTGTGAAGTCTGCTCCGCCTCCAGAAGACCGCCACTATCAGTATCGATAGCGGATGTGAGAACAATGCTGCCGAGCGTGAATATGAGCAAAGCTGCTGGGCCTGATTACATCCCTGGCTGTGTACTAAGAACATGTGCCAATCAGCTAGTTGATGTTATTACTGACATTTTGAACATATCACTGTCACAGGGGATTGTTCCCACCTGCTTCAAGACAGCCACCATCGTCCCTGTACCTAAAGGTCTGCAGTGTCTAGTCTAAATGACTCCCACCCTGTGGCTCTCACCCTCATTCAAGTGCTTTGAGGAACTGGTTCTCCAGCACATAAAGTCATAGGTGTCATTTACACTGGGGACGTGGGGACGTGTCCACACCGCTTTTTGAAATGGCTGATTTTGTCCTCATCACTTTTTAAAAGCATAATTTGTTTGTTTGAAATTAGTATGGATAAGTGAAAGAAGACTATGTGCTAACATATCGATATTTAAACTGTATGAGTCATGAATGGTTGCGCTTGACCCATGAACTCTTGTGAACTCTGTTTCTTGAACGTTAAAGTATGCAGCATCGTAACAACAAGGCAGTTTAACTTAACATTTAAAGGTAAGGTTGATATATTGTCTTCAGCTAACGTTGTTAACATTATTCCCTCAGTTGTTTCTATTTTGTCATATTTTAGGGCAGTGATTTTGGATATTGTCATCGCTGGGCTAACCGACAAGCACTGGTGCTTTCTGCAGTAGATGTGATTTGGGCATTGTTTGATTGACAAGGTGTTGCAGCTGTGCATGTGATGGATGACTGTTACTTGTGCGCTTGACGTTGTTGTGCGTGATTAAAACCGCTCAGAAGACCAGTGGTGCCAACCTACCGAGCATCGGTGATATCGCTGAGGTGCCTGGGCAGAGCCCAAAGGATACCAATGGTCAGTACACTCCCCTGTTCACCCTGCTGCCGTCCGACAAGAGATACAGAAGTATCCACTGTCGTACCACCAGGCTACGGAGGAGCTTCTTCCCTCAGGCTGTTAGACTCCTAAATTCATCCTCAGCACTCCACCATGTAAAATAGTTCATTTCTATTTCTACTTGTTTCTATGACTTTGTATTTATTCACTGATCTACTGTGAATCATTTTTTGAGTAGCATAAAGAGAACTACAAAACATGATCTCATTATACAACCCTGTGTTGTAAGATCTTGTATCTTGTAGTGAAAGTAGGACAGTAGGGCCGCACAATTATTGGAAATATTATTGAAATCGCAATTTTGCAAAGTGCAATATCCAAATCGCAGAAGCCGCAGTTTTTTCAAGAAGTTAAATGTGTGACAAAACAGCCTAAAATGAAGTACTGAAGTGTTGCCGAGATACCCGGGCCAACAAATCCTGTTCTCCAACCTTGTTTTCAAACATGTTTGTTTGGTACAGGCCCCAACTAATTGTCACACCATCATGATTGTAACAGTTTTTAAAGTGAAAATGAAAATTGTCATGCAAAAATGATCATTCCCACTAATCGTGAATCATATCGCAACCGTCAGATCTGCCAAAATAATTGAGATGTGATTTTTTTCTACCATACTGTGCAGCCCTATAGGACAGGCACACATTTCATCTTCAGTATATGGAGCTAACCACTAACCGGATTCAAGCATTCAACATATTTACCTACTTTGTATGGATTAGTTTTTACATTGAGTTGCCTCTGTGATAAATGAGATGTTACTATGCTTCTCTTAAACGAATATTCTGCATTTTTGTTTTGTTTTTTCGTTAGTCTCTGGTGCGTAAAGGCCTTAAACCTGGTGATATTCAAGAAATTCTAGTGTTCATAGCATTGTTGGCCATAAACTCTTAAAAACAAATCAATGAGCCACAACATTGCACTGTTTGACATTTCTTCATTACTATGAACACACATTGTATTTTATTTGGACTCAATCCCACATACACCGTCCCGCTGCCCCAAATAGTCAATACAGCATCAAATGTGGATTCATCTGCTGCTGAAAATAGTCCCCAACAAATGCAAAATTTCCTCCCGTTTGGGTAACGCTTGCTAAAAGCTACAGTGACCAGCTGTTTTAGGACCTTTTTAAAATAAATAAACTATATATTTATTTATATATATTTAGTTTAGTATACTTCAGTAGAAACCAATGGCTAAGAGCCCCAGACAGGGTAAGGAGGTCAGAAACTATTTTCGGACTGGCTGACACATTGTTGGTTTTGGTCTTTTCATGGGATTTTTTCAAAATAAGAAAAATATAGAATACCTACAGACTTATCTTTTAAACATCCAAAACCTAAGCAAATAGTCTTTTCTGTGATTTAGGAGAACCAACTCTTTAAATTAAGGAACACCCTGAGCAAAACTTCAAACTTAACATAACCAAAATAACCCCCCAGAGCACATAACGGACACATTTGTGTTTTTGGCAAGAGTCTTTGTGTAATATATGTTTTAAGAGTTTTTAAGGGCCTGTGCATGTCTCAAAACAACATGGCCAATGAGGTAAAGACGCTCTCAAATGAGATAGGATTTGTTTCATCCTTGGCAGGTGCAAAAGGCAGGGGGCGAGTGAGAGGAAGTGTTTTTTAAGTGTATACCCGAGTCACGAAAACAGCAACACAAAGTCAACAGAGAGTCTCGCTGCAGGGCAGGGGAAGAAGCAATGCTATGAATCACAGACAAAGGGAAAACCCTGACTAATGCACAAGTTGAGCTCAGAGGAATTTTATTGAATCACCACAAGCGACTGGCAGCTCTGCCTGGGTTCAGCTTTGTGCTCCAGAGGCTCCTCAGCAGGTGGCTGCTTTGCTTTTATACAAAAAAAATTGCACAAATCCCCTCTGAATCAGTCCCGGTTACACACTGAGTCAGAGGCGATCATCTTTTTGGCTCCTGTGTGCGCTGTTGCGAAGGCTGCGTCATTTCTAACGCAACGTTTTTGTCTAGTTCAGGGGCAAAAAATAAGGGTGCTTTTGTTTCAGTTTTTGTATAAGGTGAAGCTGCCCACTACAGAAAGGACTTTTATTTGATAAATTAGAACCATAGGTCATTACATTTACAATGAACTACAAATCAATGTGTGTTTTTTCTGGTATTCAGTGTAATGAGTCATTTCAGAGGATCAGCTGGCTCCTCCCAGTGATTTTGAAACTATAGCTAAGTACTAGGTTTAGCTTTTACATACATGTACTCTGGACCCTTTTGACCCCGTATTTTTCATCTTTTTGGGTCACCAGTTACCTACATTTATTAGAACAAATCTGCCTTGACTTAGTCGCAGTTTTAAACTGAAAGCCTAGAATGCACTTGTCCCCGCCGTGTGTATCATCTGGAGATGGCAGCCCTTAAGAGGCCCATGGAGGATGGTTCTTGCGCAGTTTTTCCTCTTCCCTGGAACTGCTGTCGTTCAGGCTTGACTTTTTCGGGGCCCTTTTCCACTCAAATCCCCTTTCCTGCTCAACTTTTTAGGCTGTTTCCTCTCAGTACATTGGTTGGTAAATGCTAAGGATGTTCTTTTGTGTACTTTTCTTTAAAAGGAAGTCTTGAATATAGTGGTCTGGCAAACCCGGCATCTTACAATCCCTGTCATCCTTCATCATCGTGTTGCTTTTCCCGTTTGTGTTTTTGGCTGCTGTCTTTTTCTCTAAATCTTTAAGAGCTCAGAGTGCCAGGTCTCTTGCCATGCTCCTTAATATCCCTCACTCCCCCCATTCAAAGCTGAGACAAAAAAGCTGTGCAGCCGGACGCTCAGCTCGTTACCATGGTGATCTTTAACAATGCCACCCACAGCAAATCCCTGCTGCTGGTCCGCAACCGCTTAAACGAGCTTCAGACGCTTCACACGAGTGAAGGTTGCGGGGAAAAATGGGTCAACGGGGTTTCATAAGGTGCGGGGGTCGACCAAGCCCCCACCCCCCAACACACACACACACACACACACACTCAGACACACCCCAAGACTAGAGCTGCACCAGCTGCAGATTCATTGCACGGGACGTAGTCATAAGGAAACCAGCTACTGAGATCTTGTTAAATGAATTCATTATCTATTAATGAATCAGAGAGTTGTAAACACTGAAGTCAAATTTAGTAAAGTAGTGGCATGTCTGGAGAACAGACTGACCTACACACAAAAACACAGAAATCTTTAGCAATCACCACATAAATACATGTGTCGTCGATTACATCACTTGCTTTAAAGTTACTGGTACTGTCATGATTGTCAGATAGTATATACAAAAGATGTTAAAATGTTTTAAAAAAAAACCACAAATGTGAGCTAGGACGATCAGTGACGCATTACTTTTTGGGTCCAGTCATTTCGTAATCATTTTCAAGGAAGTTACCTGGAAAGAACTTTGTAATTTTGTACCAATTACAGGTAAAATGTGTGTTTAATTGTTCGTTTGTAAAATAAAGGGTTACCAAACTATCATTTAATTCTGCAGTGTGGTCCTGTAGTGGCTCTAAATACACACACCAATACATGGTCATGCATGTGTACACACACTGTAGACAATCAAGGGTTACAGCTACAGTTGTGGATGGAATTGTGACCTGTTTTCTGGCAAAGAAATGCCTTAAAGCGTCCATTCTGATGTAGGGCAGAGCTGTATGTATTAAGCTAATGTGATCACATTTCTACAGTAGTAGTAAACTGCCTTACCCAGTTTGAACATCATCATGGTGATCAGTACTGTCCTCTGATATCGGGACCAAACTCTTCCAAACTCCATGGTAAAACAGGCTGCTGAGGTGTCGAGTCAGTGTGGAATGATGCTGTCAGTCCACAGGCTCTCCATCCAGCGCACTGCAGCGCTCCATCCAGGTTGCTCCGGGTTAGTTGCTGAGGGCGAGCACCAGCACCTCCATGCCTGGCCACTGGGACTCTGGGTCTCAGTGTGTGTGAGCGTGTGTTTTGGACTGTGTGTGTGTGTGTGTGAGTCTCTCTGGGGACTAAGCTGGGCTGTAGTAAAGCAGAGTAATCAGCCCAGCAGAGCGTGAGGGGAGAAAGACGCGAGCTGGAGCGCTGGATTGGACTCCACGACGGGCTCACTGATCGGATCCGTCTCTTGTCTAAAACCAGCCAAGAACTGGACTCACCGTTCACTGCCATCATTTCTACATGTACATGTCTTTTTTCAGGAACGTCTCAATGCACACACATGCCCTTTAATCCGGAGTGACTCCAATCACTCATGCTGGGATTCAACATCTTACACATGGGCTGCAACTACCTAACAGCTTTTCATGATCGACTGAACTGCTGTTTATTTTCCTGATTAACAGCTTAAAAAAGCAGCATATCCTCACAATGAAGTAGCTGAGCCTCAGGAAGTTGGACATTTTCCCCTTTTACTTTTACAATTAAATTTTCGAATGACGAGCAATAATTATCAAAACGTTTTGGCAACCGACTAAACGATTAATCAACTAACTGTTTTCAGTTCTAGACATTTTCCACAGCAATTGATATTGTAGATGGCTGCTGAAAGAAACAACTAAAGGTATCCAGAAGGGACACTGGTTACATGTTTTAGAGTCAATTTCAAATGGGGGAATAATAATTGATATTTTATTTGGTAAATGTACTAAATTATCAGCTATAGAACACCAAACTATAAATTAAGTACAAATCAAATTGAATTAAATTCTCAACTGCCAGTTTTAGACTTTCTTTCGGCCAAAAATGTCATCTTACAGTGAATATGCACTTTTAATGTATTTATTATTATTAATTGTCCTGTATCTTCTTTACCACCTGTGCCATAGCCTATAGGAGAAATGTTACTTTGTCTGAGTGCGTGAACTCCGTCTGTATTTCAATGCATGATAGATTTACATAGATACATAAATGTTAACGTTCTAAACTAAAACAAAAATATCTTTAGTTGCCACTGCCTCCTTTCATTAAGGAGGTGCCCAATCCTCCAGGACAATGATAATAAATAGAAAGTGTGTTGTTACATTATTTAATTTTTAATCATTTGATTTTTTTTTCACCTTGAACAGGCGGATATGATGTTTTTGTGTGTCTAGGATCAACCCTGGCTCCTAAAAAGTACGTTTGTATACGCCCTTTCGGCGCCCGTGGCTTGGTGGCAGAGCGGTCGCCTGCCAATCGGAAAGGCCGGCGGTTCGATCCCCCAGCCGTGCGTCGAAGCATCCTTGAGCCAGGTACTGAACCCCAAAGCTGCGCCTTCGGTGTGTGAATGTTCTCATATGTGAGTCGCTTTGGCCGAAAGTGTCTGCTAAATGTAGAAATGCCTAATCCGTTCCGGAGGGAATGTAATTATGTTCACTGGCAATGTTCCGTTGTAGGGAGGCGGCCGGGGCGGATGTTGTGAATACAAAGCACGGGACTCTTGACACCTGAGATGGGGTTAGGTCTGGGCCAGTCACAGTAACGCTCTGGTTGAGGTTAGCCACAGATCGTGGTTTAGGTTAAATAGTGAGAACTAGTGCTCGTACTCTAACTTGCCTTGCACAACCATAAAAAACATTAATCATACTTTAGTTTCCATGAGCAGATGCTGTATTGAAGGGAAAATAAATCAAATATGTTGTTAAAAAACCTGCTTGGTGGTGTTAATTAGAACAGAAAAGTAAGTAGTACATAAAAGTAATTTTTTTAGGGACAGGTGGTGCTAGGATACCACCTTGTTTGCTCCTTAAAACATTTTCTTTGATTAAATTTTGTTTCCAGCATGTCTTAGGTCAGACATCTTGATCAAGGTCGGTGGACAGGAACGATTGTCAGCTAGGGTGGCCGTATGTTTCTTGAACAGTCCATAATGTAATTCTCTTTGTAGACATTGGCTTGTTGAAAGCTGTTGAAGAAGGAGTTTAAGATTTTAGAAAATATACTAGTCTACTGTTTTATCCAGTACCATTTGAGAGTATCAGCACATCAGTTTCATCTCTGTGCATCCAGTGCAGAGATAGGTCCAGACCGGAAGCAGGGGGAAACGGCCAGCCTATCTCCATCAAAAGCACGGTATACCTCCCAACAACTCCGAAACAATAATGTCTTAATCACAAGTTGTATTTTGCCTTTGTTAGCATCGAAGAGTTATCTGCATTTTGTTTACACTAAAGGTTTACACTAGATTTTGCTGGGAATTGTGTAGTAATGTAATAACCTACCAATGAAACAACAGTGGCGAAACGGACATGATATTTACTTTATATAAGACCTAATAACTTTTGTTACCAACTTAAAGGTTACATTATACATGTGCGAAGAATGAAATTTGCATTTTCAGTATAACATGTAAACTTGTAACTGTCCCCGAGTGACAAGCTTGTTTTGAGCCGAGCCTGTAGTCCGGTCCAGGATTATGATGCGCGTACGGCTTTGGATCAGTGGATTGTTGCTCCCCAGTCCCCTCAACTTCCACCCCCCACGTTTGGGAGCAGAGGTGGAGGGAGCTTACCCAGCACCTATCTGGTTTGGCGGAGGCCTCTGTGGCAGCTTGACGAATGCCTTACTCACTCCCACTCCCACACATACACCCACCCCCCAACCCCAGGCCCTGAGCCCAGCGTCAGGCCTAACTCCAACCTGCTGCGTTCATAACAGCAAAAAAGTTTAATTAAACACTTGGTGAGGGGGGGAGATGAGGCGCTAAGGAGGGACAGGCCTTCTCACTTCAGCGCCTTCGACAAGCGACATGCAAATGTGTAAAGTAGCGGGTCACAGCTCCGCAGCTTCGCATTCCTCGGTGACTGGCTGCTGCTTTCATTAAAGCCGCCACACAATAGAGAAATAGACGAGCAGGCTGACATGGAGTCTCGGCCAGGTCGGCACACAAAGAGCAGGCCTGAGAACGCTCACAGTGTCCCTGCAGGTCTGTCTTTCTGTCAAGGAAAAGTGAGGTTCAAATGTCTTTAATATACACTGTGCTGTTTAGAGACTGATTAGTGTGTTTAAATTTAACTTTAGATTTGTGCCTCCTTCTGTCCGTCAGTCTTACATTTACACTGACATCTTGTCATCATTTAGCAGACGCTTTTATCCAAAGCGACTTACATAGGAGGAAGCAAATTATGACAACACAAGGTAACAAAAAGCATAAGTGCAGCAGAAACTAGTCTGTGTAAAGCCCAGCACAGGATACAAAGCTAAGGAGAGGAAGGGATTTATTTTATTCTATTTTTTTATTTTATTTTATGAAAAGAGATAGAAAGGAAGAAGACGTTAGAAGTTAGTCTTGCATAGATCCGGACTGGCCACCTGGAGCACCGGGGGAGAATTCTCGGTGGCCTGGCGAGTTGATTGGCCAGTGTTTGAAAATGCTAAATGAAATGGGTAAATCCAAAAGAAAACAACACAGGCAGCTACAGTTCCTCTGCACTGTAGACTAACCCCCATCCCCCCCCCCCCCCCAATGACATACCATCATGTTAAAGCGGGGGGTGGGGCTTGCACACACACATCAACACAACATCCAGTCGGTGGACGTTTGAAGTAATTAATTATGCAATGTGTTCATGTTCACACGACAAAATAGTTTTGCATCCTGTCAGGTAATGTTGCCTACAGCTCACGCGCTTTCGTTTTGATATTAACTAGCTTGCTGTGTCTTGACCAAAGAAATAATTGTATCATTTGATGGTTTTGACACTTGCACTGTCACTAATGTTGACCCGTCTAGCACGAAGGAGCGACAATGGACGAGCGAGGAACTGTGCGTGGCTGAACTCCCAGTAGAACACTACTCAATTCGATTAAAATGACGTTTGTGTAGTTTACGAGTGCCTGATGAAGAACACGCAACATGTCAGAAGTGTGAAAGCAAAGGAGTAGCCGGGGACAAAGGTAAGACAATTAGGATTTATAGCTAATTGTGCTGTGTTCTGTTGGTTGTTTGACTCTCACAGGCATGTCCAACACTGTGCATTGTATTCGATGTATTTGTATATCTCTCTGCTTTAGAGGTTATGCCCAAAGCGCAGGCACCCCTCCCTTCCTTCCCCCTTCAACTATAACGCGAGCGCTTTTTTTCCCTCCCTGCTTTGAGCACTGACCAACATTCAATTCGATTTTATTTATATAGCCCAATATCACAAATCGCAATTTTGCCTCAAAGGGCTTTACAACATACGACACCGTCTGTCCGTAGACCCAACGTGCCTGGAAAATGCCAGTTCAGTGGCCTAAGGTTGCTCAACCCAAACTTGAAATGGCTGCTAAAAGTCCCGGAAGATACATACTTAACAAAGTGCAGTTTATGGAAAATATATTAAACTGGAGACCATGGGCGAATCCTCTCACAAAAGCCATGCAAAAGGAGAAAAACCCAAGCATGCAAATTAGTGCATATTAAATGAGGCATTGCCTAATTTACATTATCTAATGATAAAAAAATGAAAAGTCATAATACTAAGAATGTTTGTATTTGGGTGTATATTAACCTGGCACAGTTTCATCCTGATGAAAAGGATTTTTTCCCCCTTATTCCCGGGTGGTGCCTGGCCTTACATTTCTATTGCCATCTAATTACGGTAAACCATTCAAGTCTTTGTATAGTACTGTGCTGCGTTAGACAGAACACCTATGTGAGCATCTATGTGAATTATTGGCCCTTCATTTTTAAATGATATTACCTTGAAAAATGCTTGAAAAGTCTTTGAAATGTATCATTACAAAAGAGTGGCCACCCTGCTTAAAGCTCTGAATACAGCAGTTATCAGGGGGCTCATGTGCTGTGATTAGTGCCACTGAAGCGGAATCAATCTAGTTCATGTACAATGTCGTTTTAAGTCGGATGGTCTAATGATCTACAGGTGACATGAGGATAAAATTATGTGTGCATGTTCTCGTCACTTGACCCCTTGGACGACTGTTCCACCCTCGGAGTGTTCCTTTCAGAGCAGCTGGCCAGATAAATCCAGTTTCATCCAGGCTGCAGACAAACCATGACGGGGGGTCATCATCTGTATAAACAAATACTGTCCAGATTAACAGACAACAAGCCAATCTGTCCGCCGGTATTTGCAGCTTACCCATGGTAACATACGGCGCAGTGCCCTGAGGGATCTGCCAGAAGCTAAGTGGCCAGTGGGTAAACAAACATGCTTATGATACAGACTACTCAGTCACAAGCAATTAAAAACCTCACGCCTGGAAAGTCAGTAGGAAATTCTCCAGAAAAGCAACAGAACATCACAAAAGGAGGTCGGTATGGAAGCTTGGGTCAGCAAAGTGCGTGGCGTTGACACAGTAGACCACTATTAGCATCCCAGGCCCCTACCAACAGTCAACATTGCTTTCTTTTAGCCATGGCCATCATTTTATTCACCAAAACTAACCAAATAGTTTTTGTGCAAGAACCTAACCAAACTTTGACCACAGAGGCGACAGATCAGAAAACGCTCAGATGAATCATTTTGAAACAGATTAATTTATTTTAGAAAAACACTGATAATCAACATAGATAGCATAGCATATGATAGGGGCCCCAGATTCAACTGGACTGAACAACTGAACAATGACTGGATCCTACAGTTGTTCAGTCCAATTGTGTGGCGTACCCAAAGCCTGATATATATTTTTCCTCTGTGCCATTGAGCGCCATTGTCGTCCAAAAAACTGCTCCAAGCACAACAATGAGCCATGTTCCTTCATTATACCACTGCGGTTTATTCGGACTTAATCCCACATACACCATCCGGCTGCCCGAAATACTCACCAGAGCACCAAATGTGGATTAATGCACTGCGAAAAACAAATGCACAATTTCCTCCTGTTTGCGCAACACTTGTTAAAAAACTACAGTGACCAGCTGTTTTTGGGAAGTTACTGAATCTTGAAATGAAACAACTTATTGTTTTTAAAGATTTATATCTTCAGTAAGAACCAATGGGCTAGGGGCTGAGCGCAACAGACAGGTCAGGGAAAGTCAAACAATTACTGAGAGATTGACTAATCTGTTTGCTATGGTCTTTTCAAGGGATTTCCTGAAATAAGAAAAACATAGAATAACACCAGCCTTGTCTTTTATATATCTGAAAGCCTTTTTTTTCCTTTCTCTTTTGGAATTTGTGAACCGGCCCTTTAAAATAAGCAACAACCTGAGCCAGACTTCAACCTAAATTCAGCTAAAATAACCTCCCATAGGGAACAGTGCACACATTTGTGGTTTTCGTAAGACATATACATATACATATGACAAAATGTGTGTAGTCTATGAGAAGAACAATGCACATACTCGTGTGTCCACTGGCACAAAGCAGTTAGAGAGGAAACACTGTTGGTGGCATTTTACAAGCAGTGGGAAGAGCTGCAGCTGTCTGCTAATGGACAGCCAATGCTAATCCTGCTATTGAATGGTAATAGAGGTTTACAACAGTCACTGCCCACTGAGGTGCATCTTTTAACACTTTGACCACAATAGTCAGAATAACACTCTAACAAACCTAATTTATGAAGCTTTAAAGCAATGTCAGACATATGCAATGTTAAAGCACCTGTAATGAAAGGTTAGCAAAAGGTAACATTGATCTTTGAAGCGAGTGTGCAACAGTGCGATGCCTCTCGTTCTGTGGTTTCTTCTCAAGAAAAATCCCACCTAACATTTCCCACCGTCCCTTGAGAGAGGAGGGACAGGACTGTTCATTTATAATGTCATTTATGGGGTTCTTAATAAAGTTCCAGACAGGAGATTTGCTGTGTGTAATCCATCCTCACTCTCTCACCCGCTTTCTGTCTATCGCGCCCCCCCCCCACACACACACACACATCTTTACTTCCATTCCTGTCTGTCCCTCTACAACAATGGCATCTCAACAGAGCTCCAATTGCCTTGTGACCCTTGCCACCCCCCCCCCGCCCTTTTTAAACTCTGCCAACAAAGAATACTGCTAGAGCTCAGATGCGGAGGCATTCAAACTTCCTTTAACTACCAATCAACCATTAGTCACATCCATGTTCACATGTCCACGACAGCGCAGCTTTGTATTCAACTAAGTTTAAGTGTTTCTTTTGATGCATTTAAAAAAGTTGATCGCCCGAGCCAAAAAAGTGGAAAGATTGAGGTGGAAAAAATGAAACATGCCCGCTCACCAGTGATATTTTAACACTAAGGTTGTCAATACGAAGACTTAAACTCTATTAAGGCCTGATGCCAGCCCCTAGAGGATGCAATGTTCATTACACCTGACAGTACTTAAGTGGTAAAACCTAAACAAAAAACATACTGAGAAATCAGTTTTAATATTCTTAAAGCCACCAGGTTAAAAGGTGTGAAGATCTGAGGGATGCACTCGAGAATAGTCATGAGATTAAAGGGGCACACCACTGATTCTAGACTTAAACATGAATACACTAGTCATTGTTAGTACTGCTCAGCCTGTGAAAACAGTTTTATAATGTCCTCTGGCTCTCTGGAGGAGCTTTGTCATGTCTTAGAAGTGGTCCATGGTTGAACCTAGATGCTGACCACTGGCATCTTTCTTTTTTTAACAGACTCAAATTTTTGAGGAAAGCTCATTGAGTCTTGAGACATTGGACGGGTCCATCTTTTGAAGAGCATGAATGTGCTCAGCAAACTTTTTTTGATCTCTATGTTTTTTTTCACATTAAGTTTGACATTTCGTTTGTTCAAGTGGAATCTTTGATCGAACGCCGGCACTACAAGAAGCGCCCCAGGGTCACAGAAACTTGAGGGTTCATCCTCTTTGGACTACGACAGTCAACTGCAAATTCAATGGAAATGTGGCCAGTAGTTTTTGGGATTCCTTGTCATAGATATAAGTGTTGGTCAAGGGGAAATTTTGATGTAAGAGTGCTACTAGAGGAAAAATCAGAGGTTCACCAGAGTCATTAGGAACCCTCCTCTGGAGACCATGAATATCTTTACAAAACTGAATGAAACTCTGAGCGGTAGTTGTCCAGCTCAAGAGGCATTCTGTCAGTCTAGTTTCCTAACGTCCAAAGTTTCCTAATTCTTTTCTGCAAATAAAAAGGTGAGTAAGCTGAATTTATGTGGCTTATTTCTACACCAGGCACTCTGTACTGTACTGGGTAGTCCACAGCTGTGACTGCAGGTAATTGTATGAATGTCACTAAAAAGGGGCATGTTACTCGCCAAAGCCTGCCTGTGAAAATACAGGTTAAATAAAAACGAGTTTCACTACAGCAGTCTGACAGCTGAGGCCATGTTAGGAGGCTGAGAAAACCACAACACTGCTGTTCATCTCCTCCACAGGGAATGAGTGTGGATCGTGGGAGCCCCAGTAAGAGGATCCTGAGCTGTTTAAAGAGCAGCAGCACTAGTTACACGACCGAATCCATGGCGGTTCTCATTGAGGGAGAAATGTTGTTGCCTGACAGTGACTTCAGTAATTGCACTGGCTGTTTCTAATACCTGATTAGCACTTTCTCGCTACCTGTCTGTGTGAGGGTCTTTGTTCTCTTCTGGCTCCCATTTAGATGTCATCCAATGCGCAACTGGAGTCTACAAAATACGGCACTCTGTACTTTGCACTTAAACTAGGCAGATGTATAGCTAAATTTCCAAGTTCAACATGAGAATGTGTGCTTTAGAAAAACAAGCTGACCTCTTCTCTAATGATATTTTCTCTGCATGGTATAAAGAGATTGTCAGGCGTCAATCTGTTGTTCTGTCCTCTGGCCTCCAGTCTGCAGTAATCCTTATGAGGGGCTAATAAGCCAGAGAGACAGTAACTCCCAGCAGGGGACCCCCAGTGGCCCCACGACCTTCCAAAAGATCCTCCGTTAACCCTTCATCACCCAAACCTGGTCTGAAGTATGCCCGCTCAAATGCTCAAATAATGAAAGGGATTTGAACAAAGCCAGGAGGGATCAAAGCAAACTTCCTCCAGTAATATTTGAAGGGAAATGTAATAGTACAATATTGCATTCCATTTAGCTTTTGAGATTGTGTCCGTCCGTCAGCTTAGCTCTGACATTACTCGAAGCAATGCACAGCAGGGGAGGGAGGACAGACCAGACAGACATGTTTTTGACGCTCTGCTGCAGCAGTTCCACTGAATTATAGGGCTTTGCAGTTTGTGTAAGTTGTTACATACCAGTCATAAGAGAATGCTGTATGTTTAAAAGGCAACATAAGTGAGAAATCTTTTCCGTTTAGAAATCTAGGGTTTGTAAAACGTAAAACATTACGAACACAGTTGTATGAAGAGTGTAATGTCTCTGGAGGAGCTTTGTGAAGTCTGAGAAATATAACTGTAATGAGGCCATCATATTGAGTTGCATTATGGGAAATGTAGGAACCAGTGGTTATGGAGCTCAGCCCATAATAGAGACTAAAACGGCTGCACATGTAGCTCTATCAGCTAGTAACGTTTTCAAACTTACTACATTTTTGTTTTAAATGTTATTCTTTGTTGTTGAAAAATCTTTAAATGATGTCTGAATGCTAGCTCCTTCAAACGCCGCTACATTTTAGTTTTTATCTGTTGTCTTATGTATTCCCGGCTTTATTGCTGAAACACGTATTTCCCGTTCATCGGAAAAGGAAGCCGGGGTTTGGATTAAAGAGCTGCAGACCTCGAGACGACCCAGCCAGATCGCCCGGACCAGACACCACGGCGGGTGCTGAGTGATCGCCCCGGCCCGGAGAGGAAGAGCCAAGTTAGGGGCCAAGCTGGCCCAGCTTGGACTTAAGGCCGCCCCTGGCTAATGTCCGGTCCGGACGGAATGGGACCCAGGCTGGCCACGCAATGGGGAATCTGAGCAGAGACCTGCTCCACCAGCATCCCAGATAAAGCACTCGTGTTCCGAGCTGAAGGAGCACGAGACTCCGGGGGGATGAGGGGAAGCGGGCTCGCCTGTTTACATCGATGGTGCTTGGTGCTCAAGTGCAGTCAAAGTGGAGGGACACTGTTTCCAGATGTCGAACCTTTTATGACAATAATAAACATATTATTATCTTCACTATCTTGCTTCTGCTGTCTTGCAATCCCCAGACCCAAAAAATGCACTGAATTATTTCCTGGGTATATAGGTGTATGTATGTAGATAACTGTAGGATATATATATATATATATATATATATATATATATATATATATTA
>CM022476.1:29126441-29137542 GCA_011952105.1 Coreoperca whiteheadi
ATAGATAGATAGATAGATAGATAGATAGATAGATAGATAGATAGATAGATAGATAGATAGATAGATAGATAGATAGATAGATAGATAGATAGATAGATAGATAGATAGATAGATAGATAGATAGAAGGACAGATAGTTAGACCACGACCAACACCTGGAATTTCTTTTCTATACAGTATGTTCTCTACAGCACAAATACCTAAATAGACAGCAGACAAACCACAAATACAGTCACCAGATCATCACAGAAACACGTAACCATACAGTAGGTGCATGATAATGCATGTCAGTAGTATGTGAGGAGGGGGCTAGTGGGAGAGTTCAGGGTCTTGATAGCCAAGGGAAAGCAGCTGTTTGTGAAGCTGTTATGTGTGAAAGCACCTATGACATAATCAATAAGAGACATATGACTAATCCAAACAAAATAGTTCAGCTTAGAACTATTTCCATCCATCCATCCATCTTCTCCAGCTTATGCGGGGCCGGGTGAACACCGAGGCGTTCCCAGGCCAGCAGAGGGAGACACAGTCCCTCCAGCGTGTCCTAGGTCTTCCCCGGGGCCTCCTCCCGGTTGGACATGCCCGGAACACCTCCCCAGGGAGGCGTCCAGGAGGCGTCCGGCACAGATGCCCGAGCCACCTCCGCTGACTCCTCTTCCTTCTCTTTCTTTCCTTTCTAGGATGGCTTTCTAGTTTCATAAAATCTAGTTTGTTTTCTGGACAAAATTATCCTGCAGGGTCCACTCTCTTTGAACAATGTGTTTTTCTCCTTCATTTGCTTTTCATACAGGGTTTGTAGATGTACCTACTTGCCAGCTCGCCGGATTCTCCCGAGAGTCCCACTTTTCACTCAAACCAAATGAAAAACTGGGCAGCCCTGTATGCAACAGAGTGTTTGATGAGATTAGGAACAGAACAATGAGTTCCTAAAACAAGGCGTAGTCAAAGTTAAGTCAAATTCCAAAGATATGGTTCTAAATGTGTGTGTGTGGGGGGGGGGGGGCAAGATGAACAGTTTATCAGATGATGAAGTGAAATACTCAGAAGCTATTGGAGTATTTGAAAATCTGTGTAAGACTTTAAAAGGTATATGGCTTGTGTATATACAGTACCTGTCTAAAGTTTCGACACTTTCTCATTCAGGTAAATGGGAAAGTGTGTCCAAACACTATATATATATATATATATGTATGTATGTATATATACTTGTCTCTGTTTAGTTTAGTAAGTGATATTATAGTAGGCACATGAAAAGCAAGAGTGAAAGACTTTCCTTATACTGAAGCTGTGAATTTTCATTAAATCTCCATAGGGGACAACTATGGATCATGAGCTGTCAATCACGTCCCTGCATTGATCTGCTTACAACCAGATTTAACATGTAGGACTTGTGAAGGTACAACGTTTCACATCACAGTACATTTTCCCCGATAGGAATATTGTCACATTAGGAATATGATACCAAAGGACTGAGTGGGTCCATTTACCTTTGGATATAGGATGTAATATCATAGTGACACCATGAAAGAAAAAACTCGCCAACAATATCAAGTACTGTCACTATAAATGCAAAAACAGTACTGGGATTATTCTAGGCCCACAAGAAACCATGTGGATACATATAAATAAAACATAAAGTACTTTACTTTCACAGTTATCATAGAAATAGAAATAGGAATATCATAGAAATATTATTGTAAAGTAACCATAGTACAAAAAGGCTACTATAAAACACTATCGAGCAGAACCAATTAGATATACTAAAGTACCGTAGTGTTGCTGCTGAGATATACAGAAGAAGAAAAAACACAAAATATCAAATGTCAAGTTTTAACAAAACCCCACAAAGGAGAAAGTCCCAATAAGCTCATACAGAATATGTTCCTATAGACTGATTACAGATGATTTGATGATGAAGGTTCCAGATGTTTCAGCTTCATCCCACCAGGTACAGACTGCCAGTCACCAGCACGGAGACGTGACCTGAGCCGGTCAGGGAGCTCAGTGGACCGAAGAGGGGCCGCCTTCCTCTGACTGATCCACTGGAGGGCGCTGAGGACCCACATGACAATGGCGGGGATTTATTGTTTCTGTTCAACCCGGTCTCACGGCAGCTCGTGAAACAGTCGCGAAAAAAGTAATCGTGGGAAAGGAATGCATGCATTCATACCAGTGTATTTCAAGTGGCAGCATCTTTCGTGCCTGCACCACGTTTAGGCGTTTTGTGATCAAGCTCATGCAGCGCAGAACCCCGAGTGCGTCCGACAGCCGCTGGTTTTTAAGACGATTGGAATGAGAGCATTTAAACCGTGATTATTTAGTCAATAAGCGAAAACCCCACAGATACACAGTTTTAAGGTGACGGGACATGAGATAACCGTTTTGCACTTGCATTTTGTTAGACATTAGATGCTTCAACTAGCTAGAAGTTACTGCAAAAAGGTTCGTTTGTATTGTTAGCATTACTAATTAGCATGTTATTACATGTCTGCTTTGAGGTTTTCAGTGACATTAGCTTTTGTCACGGGCTAATTGGTAAACTAAGTCATCACTAGTTAACTTTAAGTAATAAAACGACTAATTGCACCCTGGGTTTCCCCTTAAATGTTCCCATTAGCTTCAAAGTTAGTCTGTAAAAATGACTTTTTCCACACTGTAAGGCAGTGTGACATTCTGTCTCAGCTCCTTCAGCGCTTCATTGAAGCTATGTCAAACTAGGGCGGCCATTTCCATAACACCAAAAACGAGGACACTTTGCGGCATTTCGTGAGGCAAGAATAATTGCACAGGACTCTGGTGAACTCGCAACTACAACGTACTCGTACAATACAATTTAGTCCGTCATATCGATGTTATCATGAAACAGTGATTCTGAAACAGCCTCCTCTATTCATCGCCAGACAATCTGATGTAGACCTGAGTGTAACAGAAGAGGCACAAAAGTGTTTGTTCACAGTATTTGTACTTATTCAAGGCATTGTGATGTCTGTTTCAAAAAAGCCTTGCAAAGTGCCAGAAAACACAACACTTCTGGACTTCTGGAAATAACAGAAATACATGAATAAACAAATAATGAATGTGAAAAAGAAATAAATTCACATTTCAGTTCTTAACCAAGAAGCAGCGTCTCTGCTGCTTTCTGCTGTAAACTCGTGCTCTTCTGTCCGTTCCGGGTTAAACGAGGTCTGGCGTTTCGGCGTGTCAACGTGATGCTGTGACGTAGCCTGTAGCCAGCGCGTGGAGGCTTGTTTGCATTTTTAACCAATGATGTATCAGATATTTATTTGACACCGCTTTCAGCCAATCAGTTGTTTGACCGGAGATCTTACGGCAGTAGACGCTACGCTGCTGCGTCCCTGTAGAGATTCTAGAGCGGGGTTTTTAGGCTGATTCAACTCCCAAAAGGAGGACAAATTAGTGTCTGGCTTGAGTCTGCAAGTCTGTAAGATGGAAGCGAACAATTGCATTTATATTAATGCAAAAGATAAAACACTGCCAAATCATTAGAAATGCCTTAGCTTGTTTACCTAATATGGTGACATCGCGCCCTGTTGTATTTTTCTAACATGAACGTTCATTGCTGTGTTGAACCTTAAACTTGAAAAATAAAACCCAAAGGCACGGGTCTGCCTGTTTACCTGCGTCACATCTCTTTAGCTGACTTTTGTCGTCTTCCTTTACAGCCCCAAATCCCAGTTGTGTCCCTGTCGGACCGTGGCAAGTTTGTTGTATTGCTTACCAGGCACCATGTCTGTGTTGAACAATTCAAAATTAGAAGAGTGGACCCTTTCTCAAATGTGTCTTGTGCAAGCTCGTGAAATGTTTCTTATGTGTTATGTTTCAGGTTGAAGATGGACCAGAGAGGCAAGCCTTATTGTTGCTAATCAGGCTAGTGTGTATGAGAAATATGGTTTGGTATGCAAAATCCACACTTACCCTCAACACTGTCTTATTCATTACTTATTACTTGCTGACTGGCTTCTTCTTTTTTTTCTTTTTACTCGCCAAGAGAGAACAGAGATCCGTGAGTAGCAGAGGGAAACTTTGAAATCCTTTTTTAAGGCGGGAATGACGTGTCGGTTCACCCCGCATCAGCTACTGCTTTGGAAACCTGTGTCATAGTGCAGCACTAAAGGAGACCTTAAATCTATCAACCAGCACGTCAAACGAATACATGATTTTGCTGTACTGATGGTGCACATCACAAAATGGAACGGATGGAATGGAAGTTTTTTTATTCACTTTAATTGGTGTAAAACCATGTCGTTATTTTTGTTTTCTCTCTTTTAGAACTGTATTGGAAACTACAAAGGGTCCTTTTTAAAGCTTCTTCTGAGCCTCTGCCCACACGAGGGCTGTCGCCATGCAACCTTTTTTTGCTAAGGACGTTCTCAGAAACAAAGGTGAGAGACAATATTTAATAGATGCCTTTAATTGTTATACTGAGAGGTTTGTGGCCCCCTTTACATCAGGGGTTCACAAGGGTCGTGGAAGTGATATATGGCAAGTACTTGACACAATGAAGTTGCATTAATGTAAGACTGTAAGCTGAATCTGTTGAATCAGCTGAAGTTGTTGCAGAGAAATGGGTTTCACATCCCAAGTGTGAACCAGTGTGTTGGACATGCAGACTATAAAGGCACAATGGACGACATGAAGGGCAGGTGGTCCACATTAGGGGGAGACCAGAAGCAGAAATAGAGGTTTGGAAAGACGCTTCGTTAGTGGCATCACTATAAATCGAAGAATGTTAGCAGAACATTGTGATCGACAAGTGGAGTGTTTGCATTTAGATTCTTTCATCATTTCAAATGAACTCATCTCAAATAAACATTCCTGCTGATTCTCTTTTGTGTTTTCAACACGTCGGGGATAGAGTCAGTATGTAACGAGCAATCATTAAACGGGAGAATGCAAGCATCAGAGGTGCTTAATCGCGAACAACATCGACCCTACATGAAAGAATGTGCACAGTAAGACCACATGTAGTCTGTAAAAGAGAAAACAAGTAAATGTTTACAAGGCAATTAACATATCTTATGTATAGGTAATGGAATCTCCCTCAGCACCTATTTCTCACCATATTTTCACCTGCGACAACACTGGTTTCACAGACATTTCTTAGCCCTGTTACGAGGTGTTTCTTCAGTGTATGTATATTTTGTCAAATGTGGGTTTGGTCAATTTCGTGTCTAATCTATTATTTGCGATTTTTGTGGTCGTCTTGTTTGCCTTAATATTGTGAAGGTGTCCGAGCTTGAGGCTTTGGGTGTGGAAACGGCCATCTTGTCATCTGGCCGCCAGAGGTCCAGCTTGGAGGTGCATGAACTGAGCAGCAGAGGAGCCACTGACGTCTTGACTCAGCACACACGCAGGGAACAACTTCATCAAGATTCATCATGCAGTTTTAGGAGAAAGTGTAGGATCTGTTTAACCACAAAAATAGTTTCTAACACATTTTTAGACCAATGTAAAGAAATGGCTGAGACGAATATGCCTCCATGAATCAGTGGCATTACTATCGCGGCCGTGGCTTGGTGGCAGAACGGTTGCCTGCCAATCGGAAGGTCAGCGGTTCGATCCCACAGCCATGCGTCAAAGTATCCTTGAGCAAGATACTGAACCCCAAAATGCTCCCGAAGCTGCGCCTTCGGTTTGTGGATGTTCTCATGTGTAAGTCGCTTTGGATAAAAGCGTCTGCTAAATGTAATTATCGATTTAATACAGGATTTATCTTATGTGCCCAACGGGCCATAATTTTTAAAAATGACATGTTTATAGCCTGTACGGCGTCTGACAACAGGGGAGGAAAGTCAGAATTGAACTGTGTTAACTTGTGAAACGTGTGCATGCATGTGTGAGCCCCGTGTCGTTCAGAGGAGGCCGGAGGTCCTGGAAGGCTCCCCTACCCGTCCCTGGTGAATCAAAGCATGACCATAAAGGTTGCTGGACTTCCCCCGATGGCCTTACCCTCAAGAAGCCATTCTTTTGTGGAAGGGCCCCAATTAGAAGCCAGGAGTGGATTTCGTTAGATAAAAGTAAGTGAGATTAACAGTGGCAGTTTGTTTCGGCGTGCCCTGTGGCTCTATGCAAAGTGGGAAAAGCGCAGGTAAAGAAAAAAATAACACAGGCCTACGTGTGAGACCTTGTATAGGGCTGGGCCATTGCAAAGACCCACAACAGCGTTATTGTACTTTGTTATAGATTCTGCCTGTGTCTTTTATGAGGGATGTGACATTATTCCTCAGTTGGCGTTCATGATTTTCGTGGAACACATGTTCTAAGGCACCTCTCCTATAAGTGTTTAGTTGAATGGGACTCTAGTGACTGGGATGGCCCTCGGCAATGGTTTACATCTTTTTCATGCTCGTCAAACCATTCAGTAATTCACTTACATGTCTAACATTCCTGCAAATTATATTCCTTCATTTAGACTGCGGTGTGCTTCTTTTTTTTTTTTCTCAACGCAATGTAAGAAGATCAGTTATTTATGCTCATAAGTGTTTCCTTTTTGCCTTAACATACCAATCAGATGCAGCACTATCCCCACAGAAACAGGAGAGGTAATTTTAGAGCAGCTGAAGTGCCGAGTTGTTTGATAAACATTTAACATTGTCCTTTACTATATATGTAACTGGTCATTCGACCTCATTACACAGCACATTTGACCATGGTACACATTATTGTGTGATGCCAATAATGACAACATTTTCACCTTTGTATCATGATTTAATGTCTTCAGATCAACAGACAGCAGACGGGATCCAGGCGAAGTCGGTGGAAGAGATATTAGCGGCCGTGTGTGGAAATGGTGTTTCTTCTTGTAATCGTAATACATTTTGAATGCCAGTCGCTACAACTCAGTCTTTGGTGTTGCTTAAAATTGAGCTGAAGTAAAACTTCTGCTCTGAGAAGTCTGCCATTGGCATTTGAGCTCACTTGTTTGAAAATTGCAAGTTATATCAAAATGACATTAAACAGCTTTTATACGCTTGGTATTCTGGTCATTTTACACTGTGAATTGGCTGATGAGAGTTAGATGCCAATAATGCTATTGTGTCTATTTCTGTTCAGTCATAAATGCTGACAACTTATATCACAAATTTGTAATTAAGATTCAAAATTTCTATTAAGAAAGGTATTTGTGTTTTGTTTTATGTACTTTAGGTGCCCAGCAGATGGAAGAAGAGTCCTCAGAAACAGCCACTAATGAAGCCGTCGTGATGACTGCGAATGAAGGTATCTACCCAAACGTCGGTATTCCACATCAGATTAGAGGCCCTGGCACCCACTGGCTTAGACCTTGCTGACACTGTATCAGAAGGCAGCAATTATTTATTTTTAGTTAACCTTTATTGAACCAGGAAAGTCCCACTGAGATAAAAAAAAAACCTTTTTTAAGGGAGACCTGGCCAAGATTGGCAGCAGCGCAGACAAAAACAAGTAGTTTCCGACAGATCACAATACTACAATAAGAACAGATACGGGAACAGAAGCATAGACTCACATTTTAAGAGAAAAGAAAACTTCAGTTGAGAAAGTTGTTCATCAAAAACAGGGACCTTTCAAAGAATCCGCCTCCAACTCTTTCATTTTCTCTTTAAAAGCATTGAACTCGTTAAGTTTGGGGTCTTTCGGGGGCACGTTCCAGGCAGAAGGTGCAGAATAATTAAACACCCTTTTTCCAAGCTGTTTTCGCACATTTCCGACCAAAAGCATAAAAACATCTTGAGAGCACAAAGAGAACTGCCCACTAGTTTTCTTGATATACAAACACATGCATGCCATGAATTGCTTTGTAAATGATTATGTTCGAGCCCACAGGTTGCAAGAGCCGGCCAGCCTACCTGACTGTATAACTCCCAGTGGTGAGTTAAGGCATTACAACTAATAACAAATAATAAGCTTGCATCAATTTGAGAAGTTCAGCTCCGTACATCTTGGCAGATAATGAAATTATATTCTGTCCTGTGAAATGTTCAAACTGTGGGGCTCAGAGGCTAAATGTGGGGCGATTGGCTGTTTGGATTCCTGGGGCCTTCATCATTACTTGTGCCAAAGATCAGAGTCTTAGTCTGAAAATGATTGAGTTAAATTAATATGAGAAATCTAAATGGGTGACCCTAACCCAGATTAATTCAGTAATTTTATATTATTATTATTATTATTATTAAGGTTAACACTCATGATGTATATAAAAACAATTTATTATAAGTCTTGTGTGTCTCAGTTAATTGTATTTTATGTAGTCATTAGAAGGGATGTGACATTTCAAACAATACATATTACATACAATAAAAGCTTTTGCCACAAACAATATGCCATGAACCCGTCTTTGACGTGTTTGTATGCTCTGATGCAGCTTTAGCAAGATCTGAGATGGTGGGTGTCAGTTCTGGCGAATTGACGTGCAGTACCCCAGTTTTCATTCGGCAACACTTGAAAGGTTTTTAAATAGGCATTTTTGGCAATTTACTCATTCATTTCTCAAAGGCTATAAGTCATATCTGTCTCTGTGTCAGCCCTGCGACGAGTTGGCCACTGTCCAGGGTGTACCCCGCCTAAGGCCCAAAGTCACTGGGATAGGCTCCAGTCCCCCAGGACCCCTAACGGGAACAAGCGGTAGAAAATGACTGACTGACTGACTGGCTATAAGTCATTGTGGGAAACCTGTATTGTAGTCAATACACCTATATGTTCCTTTTCATTTTTACAGACTGAAATTGAGTAGCAATAACCTCCATTTACACATAGAAAAGCTATTGAGGGCAAGCCCTTTTACAAATGTGTCCTTTTTGACAAAAATCATGGTGTACAGTTTCAATATTATAGTTAGTGTCAATTGTGAGGTTATTCATTACACCAAAGCTTGGCTATACCCTGAGTGCTACAAGACTTTAGAAAGTCACTGAGACAACAACTTCCACAAAGAGGAAGACCATGTTTTTTTGGTTTTGATTGGCAGGATAGCTCACAGCTCAAGAAAAACAACCATGGACTTTGTTGCGGTGAAGACTAATCTGCAACACAGCATCTATTAGATCCTCACCAGTTAGAATGAAAACACACAGACGAGTGCTTCTGTTCCACCTTTTAGGCTTTTAAAAAAAGTTAACCTTAATAGAAGTAACCAAGACCTTAAACAGAAGTAAATGCAGCATTGACAGTATTACAGCTAAGTGCCCAGCTTTAGCAGGATATCTCAGCTTTAGGCATTATTAGGTGATTTTTCTAGTGTCTTGTGCTTTCCTCTTGCACCTTGTAACACCATATAGCTCATTCAGTGGGGCAAATTGTTCCCTATTATTTTTATTATGATAAGTGTTTTTATTTCTGGTCCTAATCCCACCGTGGCCCATGGAGCAGGGCCTTTCCTAAATATCCTCAGCCCCCACACTTGGCTCTAGTCCGCCTGCAGTGCTCACAATATAGGTTTTATTGTCAGTTTTAAACTTGTGGGATCAATCCCGGCTTCCTCCAGCCATGTGTCAAAGTATCCTTGAGCAAGATACTGAACCCCAAATTGCTTCCAAAGCTGTGTGTAAGTCACTTTGGATAAAAGCGTCTGCTAAATGTAAATGCTAGCGGCTAACTTGCAGCACGCTGTACAATTCGCTGCATGTGACTGACTGTTTACATCACAGTCCCCCTCACCAGAACATTAGTTACGTACTGATACGCCAGATTCTCCAAGGCTATCGCTAGTAGGTTTATCCCTCATGCTCACGTACAGCACTGAAAAACCTTAACCTGTAGTGTGGGCCTCACCTTGTGTGTAAATAAACAAACTGATGGTTGGAAGCCCTGACCTCTTCACCACCTTTAGTTACGACTGCCCTCTAATAAATCTTACACAAAAAACCTGAAGGTGATTTTTGACAACACTCTTACATTTGTTAAACAAATAAATGCAGTTGTCAGATCCAGTTTTTTCAGCTCAGCGTTCTTGTTAAGATCAAACCTTTCCTCTCCACTGACCTTGAGAAGGTGATTAATGCCTTTATCCCGTCTCTGCTTCCTCGCCTACAGCTCGTCCAAACCACTGCTGCCCGGCTCGCAACAGGCACACGCAAGCTTGAGCACATCACCCCCATTTTGGCCTCAAGATCATTTTAGAATTGATTTGATTTTAAGAGGTGGCTGTGGGTTAGGGGTAGAGCAGGTCGTCCATTAAACAGAAGGCGGTTCAATCCTGGCTTCTCCCAGCCCACATGTTGAAGTGTCCTAGGGTGAGATACTAAACACCAGATTTGCGCCTGAGGTCTGTCTTTGAGTGAGCTAGTTAGTTTCTTTGGAATGATTAGCAGTTGGGACCTGCCATTGGTGTGTAAGTGCGCTTTGAGCTGTCAGAAGGTTACAATGGCACTATACAGGTAAAGTCTGTTTTAAGAGCTTGTTTGGTTTTAAGTCGTGAATTCAGTTGGCGCCTCTTTACCTCGCTGATCTTTTATCTTTGCAGAAAATGACTAAGGTCTGCAGACCAAATGCTTCTGGTTGTCCTAAGATCCAGAGTAAAGCACAGGGGGGAATTGGGCCGTTTCTATGGCAGCACTTAAGTTATGGAATGGCTTTTCCTGTCACATCAGGACCACACCTACAGTAGAAGCTTTGAAATCTTGTTTCTTCAAATTTTAATTATTCAGCTTCTAATATCAGACAGTGCCATTTTGGATTCTATTTGTGTTTTAAATACAATGTTTCATGTACTTCCCTGACCGTTTACAGCTGTTTTAGTTTGCAGCGATTTGAGCAAAATGTTTTTAAATTTGACTATTTTGAAAGCCTTTAATGAATAGTTCACTACTTTGGGAAATAGATATTGGTTTTCTGGCAGAGTGATTGTAAAGAAATGTAGGCATATTAGTCATTTAACCTACTTACTATTGCTGTAAAAATGAAAAAAAAAAAATAATCATTTAAAGTCTTTTATTTTGAACCAGGGCATAAAAAAGGTACATGAGGAAATCTGATGCAATATGAACTCATGGTTCCTCAAACCTAGTCACTTTAATTGCCTCTCAATGTGACCCCATGAAACACTGATGTGAACACAGTGGAGTTCGTGACTGGTTCCTGGGTTCTAGGTTAAGACTGCTCTTGCG
>CM022476.1:29144689-29208740 GCA_011952105.1 Coreoperca whiteheadi
GTCGCGAGCAGCTCTCGTGGCCGACGCCACATTGTTGCTGCCTACGTGGTCATCATTCTCAGTTTTGATGGGTTCTTGACTGTTCAAGGGTTGTATCACAAGTTTCAGTTGGCCAATGGATGCCTTAGCGTCCACTTCATTCGTTTCCAGTTGAACTGAAGGAAAGACATTTGAGTGACCATTTAGAAGTAAATGAAAAACAAGTCATGTTCAACTTTACTAGACTTCAGCACGCTGCTGTGAGAATTCACTGCAGGAGATTTTAAAGCTTAAAATATTATTAGACTAGAGAATTCCTCCAAGAGTCAGTCTGTCTACTTATATGCAACCTGACAGAATATTGACTTTTTTCTGCATTCATCATGTTATAGTATGTATGTATACTAGAATATAATCGTATGATTTAAAGCAGACAAAGTTGTATACGTGACATTGTATGGTCAATGTAGTTTGACTTATTGTTGGAATGCCAGTATCAGGTCATTAAAAGCCAGACAAACCAACGCTTGACATAAACTTTCATTTTGCCACGAGAGTTTACGGAACCTGCTCACCTTCTTTGGCAGCTTGCTGAAACATGTACTCTGTTGACTGGACCTGGGCCAGAGCATTCTTTATGGAGATCTCATTGGGAGACAAAGCTGCGGTACAACATAATTTAAGTTAGTGTCAGAATGTAGCTCGGGAAACAAACTGTCACAAATGCTGTTACCTCTCAGTCTCCTCTGAACCCCATCATCACTTCTTTCATTTTTGCCACAAACTGGCAAACAGGAACCTACGGAAATCACACTCGCTGTTAATCAAACGTTTGTGCTGTTTAATGGAACGACATGACACTAACTTCTTACAGCTAAACCACATTTCTGGAATTATCAAATATTATGGCAAGGCATGCTCTAGAATGCCAAAAGACCTTAGGCTTACATTTGCTATACTACCAATTTCATAAAAACATGCTTCAAACAGAAGGAATATAAAAACCTTTGGAAAGCCAAACGTCAGCACACAAAAGACCATGACCTGAACAGCTCCCATTGCTTCAGTCACCAAAGGAAAACGCTACCTGTGCCACATGTGAGGTTTAAAACCCCTCATGGTATTGACACAGCTGATGCTGATCAGCTCTAATTGGCTCTCACTTCAGAGGAGTCGGTGCTGATTGAGATCCAGCCCTTCCTGTGACAAGCATGTACTGAAGGGCAGAGTGGTAGAGATGGGCAGGGAGTGGAGCGTCAAAGGTCTCTTAGAGATAGGGGGTAAACAGTTACAGGTACAAAGGTTTTTATTTAAATATTTAAAAGAAACCAGTTCAATATCTAGAAAATGAAGTATTATAATGGATAATGTAAAGCAACCTTGAGCTACGGAAAGGCGCTATATAAATAAAACTTCTTCTTTTTCTTCTCCTTCTGATTATTCTTAAGACCTTTTCCTGGACGTTTTATACACGCCAGCCATTCGTTTATAAAAAATGCTGTAGTTTCTTTTCAAGAAAGAGTAGCTATTTGGGTTCTTGGATGCTGCATTACAGAAAGAGAGGCCAGCACACACCTCAGAGACGTTTTGTTTTGGAATGGCTGTACAAAATATTAGTTATGATGAACAACACGTAATCTGAAATACTTTACAGTGTTTAGCTATAGTGACTTATTAACAACTGCTGCCCATCATCATCACCTCCTCTCCAGTCTATTTATTATGAGGGAGGTTTGGAAACTGCACTGAATGCCAGTCTATCCACACCAGGAGGTCCAGTGGGTTAGCAGTCATGCAAAGATGCAGTGTATCAGGAGGAGGTTGTAGAAGCATGAATGCGTTATGTTTTAACTAATGGCCTAGGTATGCAGAGCAAGATGGTATGCTGGGAAAACCTGTCCATCATCAACTAGATCAAACTCCTGAGTGTTGCCAGGTATGCATGCACTGAGATGATTGCCGGATGACACTGAACATGCAACCCTGCTTAGTGCATGATCCTCACCTGAATCCCAAATATGTGAAGGTGACCATGAAATACTCTACGAGCATTCAGAAAATATTTTGCCTGACCTCCCATCAACCGATCAATGCCTTTGACAGACATAAAGCGCCCCCTTGTGGGTTTAGGTTGTCTCCAAAATATGTCTTTCCCTTTCGCGGTTCGCTCCACCTCAGTGACAACATTGTCGTGAATGCAGACACTGAAGGAAACCTAACTGATGAATTATTTCTTTGAGGTTCGTCCAACCGCACTGCAATTATTTGTTTGCTGAACGGAGCATTGTTCCTTCCTCCATGTGTTCAGTAAATCGTATCATTTTATCTGCACACAGTGGAGAATTTACTTCATTGACATTGGTTAACAGTGAAACCTTTCTGTGATTTCTGTAAACAAATTAGTCAATTTTTTAGATAAATAGCAACCTCTGTTTCCTAGTGTTTCTCCAAATTAAGGCAAGGCAATATTTTTATATGACACGCGCTCTTACAAGTAAACTAAATATGCTTTACATTAAAATGCACACGGTAGCATGTAACATGTATATAAGAATCTAATTAATGGAATACAAGAAAAATACATCCATTAACATACGTTAAAGAAGAAGAAAGAGACAAAATGTTAGAAAACAAGTGCAAGGGTCTACAGCAGCTCTGTGAGGCTGCACTTAGACAAGGGGGTGCTTTGAGCTAAATGCTAACTTCAGCATGCTAACAACGTTGGTGCTAACATGCTGATACTAACCATGGTCACCATATTAGCTTAGCATGTTAGCAGTATAATCAGCACTACGCACATAGCACAATACAGCTGAGGGAATGCCATTCATTTCAAAGGTATTTGGTCTCCAACCAAAGTATTGGTATGCAAAACTGAAATGTTGAGCAGCTGATGGCGCTAGAAGGAGCGATAAGGGCTCAATCACCAAAGCTATTAGAATTCATCCTGAGGTGAACGTGAATGTCTGAACCACACTTCATGGCAATCCATCACACAGCTGCTGAGGTATTTCAGCGTGGACTGTTGAACCAGCCAGAGCTAGAGCTATGCCACTAGCATATGGCTAACAGCAATCAAAAGGCATCGACAAACCCGACACAAACGTGGAGCGACTAATGTTAGTCCTGAGAAAACGTCCTGTTTGCTTTTTAAATGTAGACACAGATGCGACATGTGTTGCAGAGTCAGTGACTCAAAGTGTGAATACACTGGCTGTCTCTGAATTGTCCGTCTCTAATTGAAAACCACATTTCCCATGAGCCCTGTTGCTTCCTGACCCATTTCCTTTGGCATATTAACATTATGGAAGTGCAATTCGGTCCAAAGGCCATTAGAGGCAACCGGCCTTTTTGCTGATAACATTTCGGCGATAGCAAATGTGATCTGATCCTATCATCATGTCGCTTTGTACTGTGCTACATGCGTCACATTTAAGCTCCACACTAAAACAGATGATGCCATTTCACTCAGTAAGTTCACTGAAGTTCACAGAATCCTGAAGTCACACACACACACACACAGTCCCAGAGATGTCGACACGACAGTAGATGGTACAGTAGAGTCAGACCCCCCCAGTGCAGCCAGCTGGGCCTGCAGCAACGTCCGGCCCGACATCATGGCCCTGCTGCCCTCTTGTAACATGATCTCCGGTGTTAGCAGGCTGGGCGGATGCATCTTAAACTTCCCCCGGACCACGTTGACCGCCGCGCTCGGTACACTGTGGGGCTGTGGCGGCTGTGCGTAGCCTGCTGGCGGCTGTCTGGCTGTGTTAGCATCAAATGGACTTCCTGACTCGAGTCTCTGGGGAGCAGCCAGACAGACACAGCACTCTTAAAGACACACAATGCATAGCAAATGAAAGAGAAAACCAACGGAGGGATGCATTTCTCTCTCTGTATTGTTTGAAAGTAGGGCAACTAGGTAGGTTTTCAAACATTTGTATTGATCTGGCTAACGCGGCCTTACTTGTAGAGATATGGTATATACCTACCATTTTTGCTCCACCTCTGTAATGCAGTTTGTTTGACTACAGGTTTGTCGTATTCATCTACATTTCCAGCTCTCGTTTCTTATTCATACTGTATATTCTGCCCTTCAAAGGCGCATAACTACAGAAGCAGTGAAGTTAAGAAAGAAGGGTTTAAAGCTTTGAGGAACAGAGAACGATTGTAATGGCTCAATTATTTTAGGCTGATTCACCCCCGAAGCCCACATAATATCAGACGCTCCACTCTGCCTTTGGAGTATCTTTAGGGAAATCAGTAGAAGTTCAGTATCTACGAATTAAAAGTGTTGTCTCTCTGCTTAGTTTTAATTAGTTTGTTTAAGAAAATGAACTTTTTATTGATTGTTTTCAGTCCACAGGAACTAAGTCACTGTTTTGCTGTCTGTCTGTTAGTATTCTATTAATAGTGATGTAAAAACAATATGACAAATGAATCTACAATTTAGTACATTTAAATGTGATTTCAACGTTGGCTTAACCACCAAACTGCATGCTCTCCATCATGGGTGGAATTAGCTACTGCCTCAACAAATATCGGAATTTTAAATTACAGATAATAACCAGGGGAAAAAATCAGTTAGTATATCGTTATATATAACATTTTTAATTTACATTTACATTTAGCAGACGCTTTTATCCAAAGCGACTTACATATGAGAACATTCACAAACCGAAGGCGCAGCTTCGGGAGCATTTTGGGGTTCAGTATCTTGCTCAAGGATGCTTCGGCGCATGGCTGGGGGATCGAACCGCCAACCTTCCGATTGGGAGGCAACCGTTCTGCCACCAAGCCACGGCCACCCCTTAGCTTAGCTTTTGCATAGGCTAGCTCCCCAGTTGGCTTATGTAGCTGTCTTGCTTTAGCCGTCTCGTGCAATGTGGCCGCTTTTTTGGTTTTGAAGTCTCGTTATTGTAATGCCGAAACATGTTTTATATATAGATTTCAACGATACATTTATATGGCATACACAGTTTTTGTGAAACAGATGAAGATTCCGGTCTTAACTCAAATTGGACAAAATATATTGATGCGTTTTGGCTTTTTGTAGGCCAGTATGGGTTATAATGGGATGTTAATAAGTATTTCGTGTGCGTCCGTTTATCAGTGGCCTGAATTCAAATATAAGTATCAAGTTTCAATCAGAAATCTTTCTAAAAAAAAAACGTCTATTCATTCTGCTTCTTTCCCAGGTGAGCCATTGTATTTTCCAGCATCTTTTACAAAGTCAGCTCAGGGTGTAACCTGCAGTCAAACAAACACAGTTTGTCCTGACACACTTTGATCCTGCGTAATGTGCGTCTATAGCCTGAAAGGGTTGGGGTTTGCAATGAATGAATAATTGATCGGTTATAGCACAAAGGCAACCGACTAAAGTGGGACAAAACTGGCCGGGATCGAGTCCACAAAATTTCCACAAAGGCCGTCTGCAACAAACACACGCTTGTTTTTGCAGCCAACAGAGTCCTGTAAACTCAAACAAAATCACAAAATGCTCCGTTCTGTTTGTACATGAGATTTGGATCTCTGATCTGGTGCCAGGTGTGTATTTCCAGAAATGCTTCAAATTCCTTCTATTCCCATTTATTTAGTTATTTGCCTGAAACAGTCAAATTTAGTCTAAACAAGACTTAGCGTCCACAGCCATGCTAGCAGCTCTCCGTGAGGCTGTCGTAATGCTGCTGCAGTGGGGAGCCAGTAACTTGACACGAGAGTGAATCAGTGGTTCTCTCGGCAGACATACTGTACATGAGCCCAGCTGCTCCTGTCTAACACCTGCCCCCCCCCATTAACCCATTCCCCACAATATCTAGATAACAGGACCAGTTGCACACTGGAAGACCACTCCCCCAGCTGGTGCTTTATTGTCCTCAAAATGCCTTCAAGTGTTTGTCTGTGATTTTCTGTGGCTGCAGTTTTCTATTTGCTATTATGCAGCTTCTACAGTACATACATACACACGGTTCTTGCTGAATTGCATTTTGCTGAGCTGGCACTTCCTCTAAATAGAGTAAGAGAGTTAACAATTGAATTCTTTTTTGCATTCAGAGCAGTGCACATGAACGAACGTCCAACGACAGCGGAAACGTGATGTCACCTGGGATTCAGCAGATAGCAGATCTTCAAGTTTTAAAACGTGTGTCTCTCACCAGCAACATTTCTCAGTAGAAATAATATCCCACGAACGCTGCAGTGGAGAATCTACAGAACACGCTCTCAACAATTTCCTTTGGAACTACTTTGCAACCGGTTGCAGTAGTCCCTGTGAAATTATGACATATCAAATATTTGAGGATTGAAGGTTACGCTCAGCATCATTACGTTCAATAAATGTCAAAGACTAGACTTCTCTACCAGATTTCCTCCCTGTTAGACAGACAGTGACAGTTTCTTTCTAAGTGGACGTATTCTATGATCAAATTACATCAGTGACCTCACAGCTAATCTTGTTAAAGCATTATAACCTCTGAGCAGGACTGATACGGGTGTGTCCATGCCGGCAGCAACTGGCAACTCCCTTTTTGTAATATTGATCTCGCTGCTGGAGGCTGAGTGCTGAATGCTGCAGTGTCCTGAGAGATGCTGAGTCACGGGAAGCAGCACTGGTTCAACAGGGCTTCACAGAGACACGCTGGCTGGTACTGTACTGTGAGCACACTGTGGAAAGTGCTTCATGATGAGGTACCGTACTCGTAAAAAGCACTGAACGGCAAAATCTCCACCCAGTGCACTGAAAGGTTTTTTCATGCATTAAACTCCCGCTGACCTGCTCAAGCTGTCACCGCAAACCACTCAAAGCACGCACTCCATCATCCCAGAGAAAGAGATCAATGAATAATAATTATAGCACAAAGGCAGCAGACTAAAGAGGATCAAAACTGACTGAAATCAAATCCAGAAATATCCACAAAGGCTGTGTGTGACAAACACACACTCTCTGACTCAGCGTCATCACTGGACTACGCTTACATGTTACACAGTATGCGGGCGTTACCACACCTGAAGGTCCAAGGTCCGAACCAAAGTACACGTTTTGATGCATTTGATACATTCGGTTCATTTCGGTTTGGTTTCACACTGCACTTATGCGAGCGCACTAAAGAACTTTAGACGACCTACTTGCGTCCTGTCGTCATCAGTTATGTCGGCCGCATCTTAACATTGACTGGTTTGTCAGCGGCCGTGCGTCTGACGTCAGCGTGTTGTCGACTCAGCGGGTAACTTTGACAGGATGAATGAACGGACGCATATTGTTGCCGCTCTGCTGTTATCGCTATGGCGTTACTATCTGCTCCCGTCATCTCATACCCTCTCTCTCTCATCCTCTCCGAAAATACTTGGAAAGTGTCTGAATTTTTGTACGTTTTTTCCAGTTGACTTTATCTTATGTCCTCAGACCATATTTCCATTAAAAAACTCATGTCCTCCTGTCCCCATGTGCTACCACGGCTCATTTTTCCTGTGATCTTCTGTGACAGGTCTGGTAGTTCTGTCTTCTTCTGTTGTTTAAGGTACGCGGGAACCACCGGAACTTCCTGTAAATGGTCTGAAAGTCCGAACCATACAGACGATACTTTCACGCTAGCTACGAACCGAACCTTTGTTAACTTCATACAACAGAACCCTACTAGGCATGCTCAAACCCCATTGGCTCACAGAAGTAGGGGCCTCAGGAGGGAGGACTGCAGTCGGACCCTTGTCCACCCATCAGGCATGATCCTGGCAAAAAGGAAGGTTCGCTAGCTAACGCTGGCAGCCAGAAACAAACATCTATGATCCATCGTCCCTTTGATAATCTAATCAAAGAACACGCCTTGTCGAGGTAGCCTTTCTAAAATGAGCAGTGCTGAAAGTTACTATATTCATTTATGATCAAGGAGTTGATAAGCCATACGCAGAAAGCGTTAGCTAGCCAGCAAGCACACTACCTAGTTGAAAAGTTGTCTGGTACAATGGAGAGGGAGCTGTTTGTGTTATAAAATGATTGACAGTTACCATGCCCTCTCAAAGTCTCCGGTCTGCAGATTCAAACTTGGTACGGCACAGCAGTGCTTTGGGCTAAAGCGTTAGCATGCTTACATGCACACAGTGACAATGCTGATGTTTAGCAGGTATAATGTTTACCATGTCCACCCTCTTACGTTAGCTTTTTAGCATGCAAACATTAGCTTCAATTAGCAGTGAACACAAAGTGCAGCCGATATCATTAGTTATTCAGGTATTTGGTCATAAACCAAACTGGAAAAATTATTTTTTTGACTCGATCGTGGCACTAGATGAAACACTAAGGGATCCGCAAAGTGATTACAACTCATCATGACTGTGCATGCCAAATGCCATGGCTATTCATGCAATTGTTGTTGATATATTTCATTCAAAACCACAAAAGTCAGGATCACCAAAGTCATTAGGATTCATCCTCTGGGGACCATGAATATCTACTAAAATGTCATGATAATCTAGCCAATAGTTGCTGAGATATTTCAGTGTGGACCGACCAACAAACTCACATTATCATCCTTAGAGCCACGCATGGTTAAATATATCAGAATCACGTTTAAAAGGCCAAAATGTGTAATATGTGATTGTAGTATGAAAACTGCTCATGTTATTATAGACACCCCACATTTCCAGAAATATTACCCAGGAGATGAGCTCTAAAATATAATTAGAGCTGAGCTGAATTATAAAAACTGAATGTGGCCGATCTTAACAATATTGTGATTTGTTTCATTTACACAACAGTCAAATTGACAGTCTTTAATTATGAAAAAGACACATTTGATACATTTTACTGGCGTACAGTATGTGTGTGGTTTTGGTCTAGGAATGTTTGTCATGGTTTAGGAGACATTTCCCGCAAGTGAAAGGAAATCTTAATGCAACAGCATAAAATTATATTTTAAACAGTAGCATGCTTCCAATTATGTGGCGACACTTTGGGGGCCAGGTCCATAGAGAAATGGTATTCCCTGTTTGGTATGGAAGAACTCGACTGGCCCGCACAGAGCCCTGACCTCAACCCCATCCAACACCTTCGAGATTACAACCGGAACGCTGAGTACAGGCAGCGTATCAATGTCCATGGGTATGGAATGAGATTTTCACAATCAAATACAGCTGTAATATTCGGACGTCCACGTACTATGTCCGGGTTGGCTACCTAGTGTAGGTCATAAGCAGAAATCTCAATTAGTGGACAAACTATTATCCCGTGACGCTTTTAAGATTTGAGCAGTGCTCCAATTACCAAGCAGCTGCACTTGGTAGAAAATTACTAATTATCACAGAACAAATATAAACAGCTCCTCTCTTATGACAGCAGCAGATCATTTTAGTGTATATTTTCAAAGAATGCTGACATTTTCCTCCCTCAGTTATGATGTACAGTGTCTCCAATGGGGCTGATGTGCATGACTCCTAAAACTGCCATTCATATGCAATTCATTTTCATTATCAAAAACACTTTTGTTACGTCGCCGCCAACAACATTAGGAGGAAACATTTATATTGAATGTATCTCAACGGCGACGTTAAATGTTCATAGTGAGCCTAGCTGCAAAATTTCACTGTCGCAGTTTTCCTACAGTGTCCACTACTCGCATTGAAGCATGATTTCTTGCTTTTCTTGCTATGTTTAGGCAACTCAAAGCGCTTGGTTGAGGTCAGGGGGGAAAGGTCTAACCTGACTTGAATAGAGCACATCCTTTCTCTGGCTCCAGTGACGGAGCAGCACCGCGGGAGCGAGTGGGGAATTCAGTAACCTCCGCGGTGTGGGGCTGCGAACACTGGTCCTTCGCTGAACACTCTCCAGACCCACTATAACTCCCTGCTACGTCTGATGATTAAACATCAGCTGTTGCAGGATAGTTTCGCCAAATAGTCCAAAGACATCCAGGCGACTAATTACATTGCATACAGTGGGCCACTTTGCCCAAATGTCTTCGTGTCAAGTCAAGTCACGGCAGATTTATTTCTATAGCACAGTTAAAACAACCTCAGTCGACCAAAGTGCTGTACAGGCAGTACAGAGAACTTGCCAGCTTGCCGAAATCTTGCCCTACAATTTCAGCGAGTACACCTGAAAACAAGGGCCAGTGTAGAGAAGGGAACAGTGCTACAGCACAAGCGAGCTGGTCGTATTTGCTTGTATCCTGACTCATCCTCTCTGTGACATAGCTCTGTCATGGAGCAAACAGAGGAAGCCTTTGTGTGTCAGATTACAATGCACACACACACACAGAGGAGACTATGAACGTGCCCTACATACTGTATGATATGATAACGATGTAAAAGAACACCCTGGTCCAGGCTGAGTGAATATGAACTCATAATAACACTTTTTAGATTCAATGAGACACACTCAATGAATTACTATTCATACACCCTCAGAAAGCCTTGAGTAGTCTGCACAAGTACTAATCTACCTAAAAATGCATGGTATGCATAGATGCTGTGTTAAAGGCCGGGTAGGTCCATGGAAAGCTTATATAAAGCCCTGTACTAATTCACCGAAGTCCACAACGCCCAGTGGGAAAGCCTTATCGCCATGGCGACAACCACCTGGGAGTGATGCCCCCCCATCCCCCCCAGTCGTTAGGGACCCGGCCTTGGTAACAGCAGGAGCGCTGTCGTCACAGCCACATTCTCGCCTGGCATTCAGATTAACTATTAATAAGCCCATCTGCACTCATTCCACAACTCTGCTTTACAGCGTACAAAACAGTAAAAAACACACACGTGTGCAGGCTTTGGTTTTCTCCAGGCAACCGGTGTCTGAGCCGGCTTCTGTACATTATGTTTACAGTTTACACTGAAGCTGAATACTCATAAATCCTTATTCGTACATTATCTTCAGGAGTTGCTCTGTCTGAAATGGATAAAAGCGGAGTCCCGCAGGTTAAACGCCCATCCGTTCAGACTGGAGGAAAGCACTTTACAAGACCTGGACTATAGATTACACCAAACATAATGCAAATCCTCTGTAAGAGGATTCCAATACTGCCTGTTTCTTGATTCTGAATCATTGAAGCGGAATTCCAATATTTGCATTCATACATTATCTTCAGAATCAGCCATGAATCTGCAAGTTGCTCTGTCTGAAATGGACAAATGGCCGCAGTCCCGCAGGTTAAACGCCCATACGTTCAGACCGGAGGAAAGCACTTTACAAGACATGGACCACAGAGGTCTGGTGTGATGCAAATCCGGTGTAAGAGGATTCCAATACTGCCTTGTTTCTTGATTCTGAGTCAGTTAATCAAACCTGTGTTTACTGCATTGGCACCTCACCGTCACACATGGTCACGAGCTACGTGTTACATCTATCGGGGCTCTTTTTGTGTTCTCTGCCCTTGTTGATAATCCTACGGGCCAGTGTGTATTACAACGCCACCACACTGATTTGTATTCATTAGGACAGTGTCTGTAAGTGCGGTGTTGCTGCCTAACGTTAGCTGTCGCAAACACGCACAACCGAGGCCACAAACGCAGCTTTTCGTTACCAGACCAACTGCAGCTCACCACCGCAAACCGAACCAAAGAGGAACCGATACGCGAAGTGAGCCGCTGTTGTGCTTAGCTGGGGAGAAAAGCTGTAGACTCCTTCCCCAGTCACGTCCAGTCATGCGGCAGTTTCCGCTAACGTTAGTGAAACTTCTGCTAAACTGAACCATTGTGTTAGTCAGCCACGTGGACTGTGGCGAACTACCAGCACTCGGCGAAGGATTGCTGGTTATTACTGATCAAATCAGAATGTTTTAGTTTGATCGGCGAAATAAAACGTGTCGCCGTCTTCAGGAGACGCTAACGTGCGGCTGTGAAATGCACAACGTAATCTGTTGTCAGTGTCGCATTTCTGCTCCGCCATCATGAGGGAAGTAGGCCAACGTCTACAGATTACACGTTTGAGATGGATGTGATTGGCAGACGGATTAGACCAATGGCGGAGAGGCATCTGAACATTTGATTGGTCCAAATGTGTGCCTGTGAAGGATGCCTGCGCGAATCGGCCAATAGACATTCGAGCTGTGGCGTAGAGGGCGGCTCCCCCTTGTAGTATAAAGTAGAGCGTTGAGCCTTGGAGCACGCACATAAAGAAAAGCAGAGTCGTTCATCGCACGGTCTAGTCTACCGCCAGAAAAAAAAATGAGGGAAATTGTGCATCTTCAAGCCGGTCAGTGCGGAAACCAGATTGGGGCCAAGGTTAGTAAGACTATTTGCCTTTTGAGTAATGAATTGAGTTATTTCATTGAGATACATCGTGTTCTCCGCTCTAGGAGCCGGTGCTTTGTGCCCGTGTTCGCCCCAGAAACCACACCCTTGGAATAGCAATGTGTCCTAGTCATGAAAATTGGCACTCAACATTTAATCTAACCGTAATACCTTTTTTTGAGATGTCCTTAAGGTCGTAATACGTCGAGGTTTAGGCAAATAAAAACATGTTTTGGCATGTTTTAATATTGTTTGTAAATGTGTAGTCCGTCTGTTGTAGTAAACACTTAAAAACGGTCAAATATCTGTTTAATGAAACGTTACTTATGGATTTACGTTGACGAGTTATCTTAAAATAACGGTTGTTCGGCAAACGTTACTGCAATGCGAAAAAAAAGGCTGTGGATTGGGGCGGGAAGGGGGGGGGGGAGCAAGCACTGAACTCCTAAGGCTATATGATCGTACAAAACTGTGCATGTAGATTCAGCATATATAATTTTATATATAGATTTTTTTTTCTTTCTCACTCAATATTAACGTGAGATGGTTTTGTACCCGCTCCTGGCTCACTGAGGCCTACTGAGCAACGCTTTTGAACTGCGCCCGGCTTTTGCCAGAAGTAGGCGGTGTTGGCGGTTAGTGACGTAATTAGGAATTTTGAAATTCATGAGCCGTGACTTGCAGCCAATGGGGGCTCAGGCCGCGCGCGCCGAAGTCAGCGCGGCGGGAAATTAAATATTTCATACATTAAAAAGAAACGATACCGCATTAAATAACTCGCATGTTGCCTAGTCTTTCAGTCAAGTTTGTCACATGCATATTCTGAAGAGCTAACAAAGGGTTGCATACTTAATTTTCTGTCACAGTTTTGGGAGGTGATCAGTGACGAGCATGGTATTGACCCAACTGGCACGTATCATGGTGACAGTGACCTGCAGCTGGACAGGATCAATGTCTACTATAATGAAGCTTCAGGTAAGCCTAAACGTAACCCTGCTTTTTATTTCTAACTACACAAAACAATGAGGCTTTATTTCCCCCCCTCACCAGTTATCATCTCTTTTTTTTTTTTTTTTGTAGGTGGCAAATATGTCCCCCGTGCTGTGCTTGTTGACCTGGAGCCAGGCACAATGGACTCTGTGAGGTCCGGCCCTTTCGGCCAGATCTTCAGACCAGACAACTTTGTTTTTGGTAACAACAAATTCTCAACTCTTAAGTAACTTTCAGCCGCTGAGCGTTATGGACCCTGTGACGCTAACTCTTGATTCTTGTCTTGACAGGCCAGAGTGGTGCTGGCAACAACTGGGCCAAGGGTCACTACACAGAGGGCGCAGAGCTGGTGGACTCTGTCCTGGATGTGGTGAGGAAGGAGGCCGAGAGCTGCGACTGCCTGCAGGGCTTCCAGCTCACACACTCCCTGGGGGGTGGTACGGGCTCCGGTATGGGCACCCTGCTCATCAGTAAGATCCGAGAAGAGTATCCTGACCGCATCATGAACACGTTCAGCGTGGTGCCTTCCCCAAAAGTATCCGACACAGTAGTTGAGCCCTACAACGCCACGCTATCAGTCCACCAGCTTGTCGAAAACACAGACGAGACATACTGCATCGACAATGAGGCCCTGTATGACATCTGTTTCCGCACCCTCAAACTCACAACCCCCTCATACGGTGACCTCAACCACTTAGTGTCTGCCACCATGAGCGGCGTCACCACCTGCCTCAGGTTCCCCGGACAGCTCAACGCCGACCTGCGGAAGCTGGCCGTGAACATGGTGCCGTTCCCCCGTCTGCACTTCTTCATGCCAGGCTTTGCACCCCTGACGAGCAGAGGTAGCCAGCAGTACAGATCGCTCACCGTGCCCGAGCTCACCCAGCAGATGTTCGACGCCAAGAACATGATGGCTGCCTGCGACCCGCGTCACGGCCGCTACCTCACGGTGGCCGCCATCTTCCGTGGCCGCATGTCCATGAAGGAGGTGGATGAGCAGATGCTGAACGTGCAGAACAAGAACAGCAGCTACTTCGTTGAATGGATCCCCAACAACGTGAAGACCGCGGTCTGCGACATCCCTCCCCGTGGCCTCAAGATGGCTGCCACCTTCATCGGCAACAGCACGGCCATCCAGGAGCTGTTCAAGCGCATCTCCGAGCAGTTCACGGCCATGTTCAGGCGCAAGGCTTTCCTTCACTGGTACACCGGCGAGGGCATGGATGAGATGGAGTTCACCGAGGCGGAGAGCAACATGAACGACTTGGTGTCCGAGTACCAGCAGTACCAGGACGCCACAGCTGAGGAGGAGGGCGAGTTTGAGGAGGAGGGTGAGGAGGAGCTGGCTTAAAGTACCATTTTTACAAAGCTCTGCTGTCAAATCTCTGCCGTGAAACGTAACGTTCCAGAAGTCTTTTCCAGTTTTCAGTGTTCTGTCTGCTGTTCATGTTAATAAAGGTTCTTGTGCATATTTGATGCTTGCCTCCCTGGTTCTTAATCCTAGTACATCATAATACCTGAGTGTAACTTATAGTTTTAAATGTGTATTGTTTATGAGCAGATGCACTGTACATAAAGTGTAGCTGCAGGAGTGGCATTTTGCCCACAATGTTGTACACTTACTAAAACTACTAAAGTACTAAAACAGATGACTAGATGCATACAGTTGCTGTTTATTGTACTTTGAATAGTCTGACAGCACAATTACTCTCAGGCCCTTTTATAATAAAAGCATAAATCAAACCGCTGCATGTACCAGCCTGGTAATCTACTCAATAATCAAACTCTGCAATGTCCACATGTAGGTGTAGTGCACTGCTAACAGCAGATGAGTAGATAATACCAACGCTTACATTGTACATTACTGCACAGACATTGGCTTACAGGCTCCTTACGTGGGTTTTCACCAGAACACTAAATATGCTGTGAGTTAGACTGATGTGTGGGTTCTTTACTGATTCAACTTCCACAGAATTAAGAGGCCAGGTGAAACACCTCTGCTGACGTCTTCATCTGGTGGCTCACTCTTAGAGACTCTCTGGTTTTGTCCACTAGGGGGCAGTGTTGGCTACACCATTCTTTTCCCCAGTACATAGGTGAGGAGGCTGATGGCCAGTGCCAGCAGGGTCCACCAGCACACCGTCTTCACGTGGCCCTCCAAGCCCTGCTTCTCTCCAAAGCGTGACACGAAACCACACTGTCGGACATAAACAAGTAGACGCAATTCAAGAATGCAATTAAACATTTCAGCGCAACATACTGTGATAATGGCATATCCTGACCTGCACGCCGGGTGCGTTACACGGTTAAACAGCGTTTGGGGAGCGTTTTCCTTCCCCAGTGCGGTAAGACGGCAGTCACGTATCGTTTTCGGAAAGAAAGGCTGCCCCAAAAAAGTCACGGTTCATTTGGTTTGAATTGTTGTTTTTATTTCAAAATTACTTATTGTTTTTTTTGTTTTTTTTCCAGAAAGGTTTACTATCTTGTGAAACTATAGTTACATTTTGATACAACGTGGGTTTAAAAAGTCACCGGAACCCAGCTGTTTTTAATAGAGCCTGCGTCTTTCCGAGAAGTGGTCTTTTACCAGGCTCTGATGAAAGATACTATCCAGGTGCACCATGGGAAGTGTAGGATCCATTGTTTTTGGGGCTTGACCCATGCTAGGGTCTCTACAGTCAGGATATCTCAGCCTCTGCTGCTTCAATTCAAACTATTCTTCTTTCAAAACGTGATGTGCGATACCGCTGATTTCCTTCCCGGTCCGATACCAAGTAAAACAAAGCCTGGCATCGGCGATGCCGATCTGACGCCGATACTTCGAAACAAACACTTAACGTGTTGGGAAAATCAGATGTAGCGTAGGCCTATTTCAAATTACAGGTTCATAATGAATTCCAGACATCAGACTAAGGGTTCTTACTGTTTAAGTATGAAGAATGATCGTGAAAGAAAAACAAATCTGATTAATTACTTACACGATAATTGACAGCATCTGAACACGCTTATATCTCAAAATTTTAACGCAAACGTTCGGACTGTTTTGTTAAGTAATCAGGCTCCCCTGAAATACTTTCAAACTTTCCTCAACTTTTCCTGCAAAACATTAAACGTTATTGTCTAACCATCTCAAATGTTAAATCATTCCCAGTGGTGTTTTTACTTTTTTGAAGCCCACGATGTCTGTTTTATTGCAAGTGCTCTGTATGTGCTAATGACACCTGGCCCATGTGATGCACTTTAAATGATCTACTTCACGAGCCGCCTGTGTGGTGATCTCGCGTGGCGATCCTAGCGACAAGCTGAACTCGTGCGGCCATTTATTGTAGCATTCACACTCTTCGGGTCGGGTCATCATAGCCTCATCATATTCTGTTATGGTTCGTTCCTAGATGTTTAGCGAGGTCGTGTAGTTACTTCTCACTAAATTTCTGTTAAACTACCCAAATTACTAAAATATTTTAAAATGAGAACCGATTCTGGAACGTGGCTATCTGGTATCGGAGGTATCGATCCGCACACCGCTGCTACTTTTAAAATCGGTGTCTCGTCTGTCCCTGACGTTTGTGGAAGTGCAATACTAAATCACGGCCGTGCCCGCAGGGAACGCGGTTTTTCTCCGTTGTTTGACATGAATGAGCAGGCTTGCGGGGGTTTCAGTTAGCTGCTTAAAAGTCCATAATGTATTGTGTTCGCATATGTTTAAAGTAGGTGGACTCAGAATCAGCTCGTTTCATCGTCTGTGTGGACGCAGATGTCCGCTTGTGAACACTTACCCATCCCCCCTTGTCTCGTATCTCCGGGCAGATGACCCGCTCCACGTAGGCCCCCACGCACTCCTTCAGCCGCGGCAGGACGGCCGCCATGCCCCGCTCATGGCAATGCAGAGCCATCTGGCCAGCCAGCACGTACACTGACAGCACGGCGCTCCAGGCCAGGTCCCTGCGCTGCCCGCCGGGTACAGGCGGGAAGAAGTGCTCATTTAGGATGCTCACGAGCATGGGGCAGGCCGTGTTCTCCGTCACGTCCTGGAAGACGCGAGGCCAGCGCCTAAAGAAGATGGGGAAGCGGGCGAGGAGTTCGTCCCCGGCGTGGCGCAGGGCGGCAGTGCAGGCCGTAGGGGCAGGACCCGTGCTGCCATCTGCCCCCCCTGTGGTCACATAGTCTATGTAGTCATGGGCCATCAGAAACGCCTCTCTCACCAGCGGGTCAGGACTGTTCAGGCCCAGTCTGGCCTCCGGCACCTCAGACTGGCACATGGTCGCCTCAAATTGCCACTTCGCTGATCACCAAGCCGTATTCTCAGTTGCCCCGCAGACGGCAGCTCCCTCGCCAAGCAGCGTAGCCATTACCTAAGTCCCATCAGTCTGTCGTGGCGGTGTGGGGATGCTGCTAACGTGAAATTGGAAAGCAATTACAGTATAGAGAGGAGGGGAGCGAACATGCATACCGCAGGAAATGAAGTATTTATAACTCACCTCCTCCTCAGTGAGAAACACAAGTGGTACCGAAGCACAAAAAGAAAAAGAGAGCAGGTGAAAGAGTGTCGGGGTCCAGAGGAGTGTGTGCGCTCTGTGTCGCAGTCAGACCGGGTCACCCAGTCCCCTTGCCAGCTAAATATAGAGCCCTTGCTGGGAACTGAAACTGATCTCCGAGCTCACGTGCACAATCATGGCCGTCCTGCCACATCCCCATTCCAACACAAGAGGCAGAGGAACAGCCCAGAGGCCCTGCGGACTGAGGACAAACAGGTTAGCCTCCAAGAGCAAACAACCACCGGCCGTATTCGAGGTTTGACGGGTTCTAGCGTTCAGTGAGGTGCAGGGCGTTGCATCGCCCTGGCTCCACAAAATAAGATGTGCGGCAAACAAAAGTTTAGGACTCTCACACGTGTCTTGTTCACCAAGATAATCTTGCACACCACTTTCATGATCTTTGAAGCGTAAAAGCGATCGCCAGAAGTAAAAAGCCAACGTTAGGCTACAAACGTGCTACGCCTCATACCATATTTCTAATATCATCTCGCCTTTACGAGTTTTAAACAAAATTCTAATTTTGCTGTCTTGCTGCCAGATGATTATATTCTCTGGGATAATCTCCGAGATTATTATTAGCACTGGGAGTCTTTCAGCCAACGTGGAATCCCGTGCTGAGGACAGTATTTGTTAGAACTACTTTCTAACAAAGAAGGAATCTCTATGGCTTCTGATTACAGCGTGTTAAAGTCCCTTTGAACGTAACTTACAAGCAACAAGCCCCTCACATGTGCAATAACTTTCATGACTCCTTTTTTTTCTTGGTGAAAAAATAAGAAAAACAACATAGAGCGTAACTGCGTTTTCATTACACAGAGGACACTTTCAGGGGTGATGAGCTTTTGGGGTAGCCCAACCAGCGGGAGGGCCATAATGAATACTGGTAAATAAATCAAGAAAACAAACATTATTTATCTATTCTCCCTTTTGTGAGATCCACCATTTGGGCTTTGGGTTTTTCCTCACTGTTAGCTATACACAGAAATGGGATGTTAGCTAATAGGGGGAGCTGCCTTTTTTCTGGATAAAGAGCACCTACATTTAGTTGGGCTAAAAGATACTAGTTCATTTTAAATGTCGTTTTTTTGTGATTAGACTGAATTAGTTCGGTATCATTATTCCCATTAGAGCTGTGGCAGGATGTGTAATTGCACAGCCAACTTGCCTCTTTATATCCTAAAATCCGCTGTGTTTCTTCCTGGATTATTCATCATCTCTGGCTCTTGTATCCGTTTTTTTCTTCAGTTACCGTAACCGTCTATAAAGGAGATACTAGCAAACGCACGTTCAGTTTAACCTGTGTGTCTCACACATCGGACAACCGCCGACAGGGATTTCGATCGACGGACGTAAAATCGCAGGCGATCTAAGAAAAGAGACGAGGATTCTCAAGGCGCGAGGAAAGTGTCATGGGCTGAAGAGGACGGTGCATTTAAGGCGACCGTCAAATTTAACGACGAGGCCTGGTCGTACCTGGTCAAGCTCAGGAGGAGCTCAGGAGGAATCTAAAGGGAGTTGAGGCAGCACGCAGATTCAAAGACTAACGGGATACTGTGCCAGGAAGAGTTCGTTTAGGATATATGAGCTTTCCAGTGAGACAATCCATTTGTCTGACATTATCAGAAAAAGTCTTGAGGTTTGCTTTTGTCTATTTGTCAGGGACAAGACACATGGGTTTCCCATATGTACCCGTTTTTCTGGCTGTAATGAGTCGTACTGATCATTAATAGATCCCTTCATAATGCACTTACGGTGCAAGTGATGGACGACAGACACAGTCCTTGTTTTGTGCAAAAACATGTTCCATAGTTTATCTGAAGCTAATATGAGGCATCCGCGCCCGGAATTAGTCAAATCAAGTGTATATCCTTAAAATATACAGCGGGGCAGCTGTGGCTTGGTGGCAGAGCGGTCACCTGCCAATTGGAAAGTCGGCGGCTCGATCCCCCAGCTGTGCGTCGAAGCATCCTTGAGCAAGATACTGAACCCCAAAATGCTCCCGAAGCTGCGCCTTCGGCTTGTGAATGTTCTATGTAAGTCGCTTTGGATAAAAGCGTCTGCTAAATGACTAAACGCAATATCCTGCAACAAGGTACAGACGTTTTAGTTCAAGGGTTTCCCCGGACCGTGTTTCTGTGCTAAACCGCCGTCCAGAGCCAGTAATGCAATTATAGAATATCATACTAAAAAGACCACTTTTGATGTCTCATTACCTTCATGTAAACTTTTAGTTCCTTCTCACATACCAGATGCCAAATATCACACAAGGGCACAGTTCTGTCTGTAGTAGTCAATGTAACAGCCACTATGGAACTCTTTCAATAGCAGATACCTGTGTTAGAATGCCCTGAAGCCATGACTTTAACAGACGAAACCAGCAATGCCACAGACGTCTCCTTAAAGAGCCTTGACTCAGCTCCGCCAAATGAGGAAAATGGAGAACTCTAAAAAAAATAATAATAATAATAAAAAAAGGTACACAGAGTAAACATATATTTCTTTTGCTTAGCTTATTGTTTAAAAAGGAAAGGCACTCCTTTTGTAGAAATGTTGTCAGCTTTGCGTGTTTGGCAGGAATATCGGTAGGGTGATCCTCATAAACAAAATTTAAATTGCGGCGATTAACAGATTATGCTGTATTGGTTTATGAAAGTCCCAACAATTTAGACCAATCTTAAACAATGCACAGTAAAACGAGTAAGAAGAGTCGGTCTATAGAAGATTTATGGGTAATAACTCTGATATATACATTTATGGGAAAATATCAGCTGGATCAACTAACCGTTGTTACCTCAGTGCTTCATATTTATCTGTCAACTTTGCCCTCTGGCTTTTGATTTGACACGCATGTATTCTGCAGATAAAAACAAGTCTGGGAAGACTCAGACAGGAGGCCAGGCAACCGTTTTAAAGTATTTATTGGAATATTCAGGGGGCGGGGAGCTCGGGGAGAGGGAAGAGCCGGGGAGTCCACAGCCAAACTGAGCCGGGGGACGTAGAGGGTCCACAGGGACCTTCCCAGAGAATACCCAGGCGAGCCAGAGACCCAGTGGGGCTGTTCAGGAGGTGAGTTTGCAGAGGCCAAAGTCAGGATGGGCTGGACTGTGAGGAGACAGAGAGCAAGGTTAGTCACGACCACAAAAGTGAAGGGGAGAGCAAAAACACGAGTTTAAAGCTGAACACCCACTGTGGTAGACGCTACGATCTGGCAGTGTGCAGATTGGCTGGGTAGACTCTCAGGAGTCTTGGTTATGGAGATGTGGTGCAGCTGGGAAGATCCACCCTGACCTCGGCACACCTGCACATAATTAACCCACTCACACAACAAACACACGGAGAAGGGAAAGGAGAGGGGGTTGTAGCCAAATCCGTGGTCTGGTCTCTGCACACAGACCAGTGGTCTCTACCACTAGGGGCGCTGTAGAGATAGTGGTCTCTGCACACAGACCAGTGGTCTCTACCACTAGGGGCGCTGTAGAGATAGTGGTCCGGGGCAGGTTGTGGTCTCCTGGCTGTGTTGGCGACACTGTTATAGTATAAAATGTACTATTATGATTTTTGATTCCGGCTATATTTTTATTGTTTAACTGTACCATATTGCGGTTTGTGAGGTCATACCTACAGGAATAACTCTAGATCATTATCTTTTGTCTACTAAATATACTATATTTTTGATTATGCCTCTAGTCTTCAGAATCAGCTTTATTGCCATGTAGGTTTACACATACAAGGAACTTGCTTGGTGTTTTGGCACTTAACATAGCAGGGAGAACATTCTGAGAAAGATACGGCCGGTCAAGTAATCATGAATATAAAATTGACACGGTATAGTGCAGTTTGAGTGGTTGTTTCTACTAATAATAAATCCATCGCACACATCTCTGCCTCTTTTGGTCGTGTGGTAGCTTTTGTTAGCTATCAATGCATTGTTTTTACATTTACATTTACGTTCAGTCATTTAGCAGACGCTTTTATCCAAAGCGACTTCCACACCAGAGCATACACACACCGAAGGCGCAGCTTCGGGAGCATTTTGGGGTTCACTATCTTGCTCAAGGATGCTTTGACGCATGGCTGGGGGATCGAACCCAACGTATTTTGGAACCCAAATGTTGGCGGGCATGATGGTGCCAGTTTGTGCATGCCAACTAAATGTAAATTTCCACCACTTTTAATTGAATAAATTCAGCAATGACCGTGCCCTTGTCAACACTTTAAAAGTGTTATGGTCCTATTTCAGTCCCTGCAGGTGTGTAACGTGCCGACGTCTCATCCAAACTGTATTTTGTAGTATCATACAAGTGCCACAAGATGACAGCAGCTACATTTGAAACAGCATGGAGACCTGTGCAAGTCATAACGCGTCCTGCAAATGCTTCACAATAAAAGCCTTGTAGTGAAATGAAGGGATTCTGTCCACTGAAAACGCCAGAGGGCTTGCGACTGTAAACGGGTGCCGGACGTGTCCAGTTGGCACTGACAGCATGCTGCAGCAGAACCGACAGGGCGAACGGCAGTGGATCAGAAAACAAGGGGGATTCATGCTGAAGTGTGAGCAAACATCTCAAACAGAGGGAATTAGAAAGGGCCGAGGCAATCGCTTAATCCCGTAGCGACAAAATGCCGTTTGGCGGAGCCATTAACACATATACACCCGCAGAGACTGAAATAGGACAATAACCCCAGAATCAGAATCAGGTTTAATGGCTTGGTGTGTGTGCACGTACACGGAATTTGAATCCGGTTTTACGTTGCTCTCCACATCCACGCACAGAAGTAGACATAAGTAGACACTTAGATTAACAAAGTGTTGACAATAGCATGATTATATTGTGGAATTTTATTAAAGTGATGGAAACGCAGTAATTAAGTAGCCTACATTTACTCGAGTACTGTACTTAAGTACAAATTTGAGGTACTTGTACTTTACTTGAGTACACGTACCTCTTTTCATATCTTCTTTTCATGCCACCTGACTTCTACTCCACCACATCTCAGAGGCAAATATTGTACTTTTTACAATAATAATATAATACACTTTATTTATATAGCACTTTTCTTAACAATGTTACAAAGTGCTTTACAAAAGAATGGAACAGTAACCATTCAAGGCGGGTGAAGCGAAGCTGATGGCGAAGGCCCGATCCCCCTTTGTCACTGACCGTGATGTAGGAGGAACCAGCAGGGCCCCGTCTGCGGATCTCAGTGGTTCGAGAGGGCACATGCCAGGTCAATAAGTCGGATATGTAGTGAGGAGTGAGATCATTTAAGGCCTTAAAATTGAGCAATACAATTTTAAAATCAATTCGAAATGTAACGGAGCCAGTGTGGGGAGGCGAGCGCAGGGGTGATGTGATCGAGCCTCTTTGACCCTGTAAGGAGTCGGGCAGCAGTGTTTTGTACTGGTTGGAGGCGGTGGAGGGAGCCCTGGCTGAGACCCGAGTAGAGTGCATTGCAGTAATCAAGTCGAGAATGAATAAAAGCACGTATAACATCAGCAGATTATAAAAATGAGCTAATGTTTGAGATTATCCTTTTGTTGGTTAAACTATTGTTTGACGGACTGGCAATTTTAGTAGCAAGAGAGCTGGAATGTTTTACTTCACTACATTTATCTGACAGCTTTAGTTACGTTAAAAAATGAAGACAAAACATGCAAAGAGCTTACAAAATAATGATGTTTTGTTATATATATTAATTAAACTAACCAACAGACAGAAAAGGAATCGACAACTATTTTGATTATCGTTTACATTTTTCATGTAAAAAGACATGTCACGGTTCCAGCTTAAATGTGGGGATTTGCAGCTTTTCCTGAATAAATAAAACAAAAAAACAATTCACTGAAAGAATAATCAGCTGATGAACCCTTTCCACCGGCGTTTGTGTGTAACTGGCAGCGAGTAGTTTGCTGCTCTAGCTCATCACAGTGACCGACCATCTGGCAGCGTTACATGTGAACGTTTGCTAGTTCTGCTCCAGCACCAGAGAAAGTTCTTATTTTAGAACTATTTTAGCAGCTAGCAATGGCCTCCCTCCCTCTTTTCCCTCCCGCTCCTGCTCTCTCTTGCTCAGTGTGTCAGATGTTTAGCCGTGCCTCCTTTACTGCTGACGGCACGTGTGATAAATGCAGTTTGTTTGTGGTGTTGGAGGCGAGGCTTCGTGACTTTGGAAACGCGGTTCTGCGCCAGCACCTAAGTATGAGGTAGAGATTAGTGAAAGAACATCTCAGTATTTAAGTGTGTGTACTGTAGAGTTATGGCGCTTTTCCACCACACAGCACCAGCTCGCCTCGCCACTGTTTGGTTTCCCACTCTGTAAAAGTCGTACCTGTACCTGCTTCCAGGTACTTTTTTTTCGTATCACCTCCGGCGAGGTTCTGAGGCGAGCTGAGGCCGATACCAAAATGTGTCGTGAAAACACGGCAGGCTGCTGATTGGTCAGAATCGTCACTATTCACTGTGTCATCGTTGCACGCGTCAGACGGGGTATCCTGAATAACCCCGCCGTATTTACATAGCTTGGCCAGAGAGTGCGTGATGTACCCGTTACTATTATGGCGACTCGGGAGAACACGCCGCGGGCAAACGAAACAGCGTTTGTCTTCTCGCTGTGAGAAACAGCCACACCCCGAGGGTCAAAAACAGCACACACTCGATTTCCTCCATTGTCTCGTGTGTGTGTGGGGAGCGGGTGTGTGTCGCGTAGGAGATTACGTCGCTGCAGTTTCCTGCGGCGTCACTATGACGACCAGGTACTGTTGTGGAGGTGCTATCTGCAATGGAAAACGGAGCGAAAAGCGAGCCGAGCCGAGCTGGTACTGGTGATGGAAAAGCGCCGTTAGTTGCCATTTCGGAAGCAGTCGAGTGGATTGTAGAAAGCGGTGCCAATAGTTTTTTAATATGTAGGGATTCGTCATCGACTCTTTAGCATTAAATCAGGTACAGCTATCAGGGATTGATCTCTGATATTTTATATATTTATAATACAGCAGCTAGGCAAGGGAAGAATATTGTATTTATGTGGGTCCCTGCTCATACAGGTGTTCTGGGCAATGAAGGGGCAGATAAGTTGGCGAAAAAGGCAACAAAAAAGGAAAATGTTGAAATGAATCTAAAGTTATCTAAATCAGAGGGACAGAGGATAGTATGGAGAGAGATAATGGCTGAATGGTGACAGAAGTGGAATAATGAAACAAAACAGAGTGGGTGTGTCACGAGGTAATGGTAAGAACAAGTCATTTTAAGCAGAATAAGAATGGGGCATAGTGACCTTAATGGTACTCTTCATATTATGGGGAAACATCCAACGGGAATGTGCAGGAGTGTCCGGAGTGTGAATCAGTTGGGCGTGTTTCAATATACTGTGGGACGTTTAAGAAAGAAAGGCAAGAAACGGTGACCCCAGAGAAATTTTAAATGTATTGTAGAAAGTACAGAGAAACAGGAAGGAAGGGAATATTTATTAGGGTTTTTTTTTTTAAAGAAACTGGTTTGGACAAGAGAATATAGTGTGAAGGGAATTTAGTGCAGTAGGTGGCAGTAATGCAACAAAGTGGATGCAAGCTGCAGTGAACCCCCCCCCAAAAAAAGAAAGAAAGAAAGAAAGAAACTGACGAGGGACGCGCTCTTTTCCTGTATTTCATAGAAGCAATTCAGTGCAAGTCCATTGGAGATAAGTAATCCAGGTTAGACTCTTAAAAGGGCGACTTGTGTGAGATAAAGGAAACCCTGCTGCTCTGTTGTTCCACGACCAAAACAGACAAAGCAGGATGTTTGCAGCAGTCTCTCTCTCTCTCTCTCTCTCTCTCTCTCTCTCTCCCGTCTGAATGTTCTTTCACAATAAATTGCCTTTTCGTCGACGTTAAGCGTTGTTTCGTTCGAAATCATCCATGCCGAATTTACCTTATGACCCTCTTTGTTAATAAAACATATAAAATAAGCGAGGTCGCGACATGAGTGCTTTTGTACATCACCAGTAAACAAAACTATAGGCTTTATGAATGAAGTCTGGCGAGTAAGCAGGAAACACTCTCCTCGCACATCCCACACTGGATCATCAGGGGTTACCACCGCTGAGGTAGTACCTCACAAGGATTAAATGTGGACTCTTAAACATCAGATCTCTGTCACCTAAAGCTGAGTAAACGACCTAATATCAGATTATCATATTGACTTATTTTGTCTCACAAACTTGGCTCAGTCAAGCCGAATGTTAGCCGAAATGAATTCACTCCCCCCAGTCTTACTAACGCTCACATTCCTTGCGGAGGTGGAGTTGCAGCCATCTTCGACTCAAGCCTGTTAATCAACCCTAAACCTAAACTAAGTTATAACTCGTTCAGAAGCCTTGTCCTAAGTCTTTCACACCCAACCTGGAAAACACCACAGCCGATTGTATTTGTTACAGTGTACCGCGATTGGCTTCTGTCAGAGTGTACATAAACCCACTCACTGTTTTAACCACAGCCTCGACCTTGTTCTGGTATACGGCATTGAAATAGAACATGTAATAGTCCTTCAACAGTCTTTCATTATTGGGCCATTATTTAATAACTTTTGAGCTCCTATTACTGTACTACACACCACTAGGCAAATACTGCTACACTAGATGTCTATCTGATAGTGCTGTAGCTAAATTTAAGGAAGTGATTCTATCTGAATTTAACTCAATGCTGTGTCTAAATATATCAGAGGACTCTTATGCAAATTTCAGTCCGTCCCAAATTGATCATCTTGTTATTGCTGCAGGTTCACGACACTCGACTCTGTTGCCCCTCTAAAAAGGAAGATGATAAAACAAAGAAGGTTAGCTCCATGGTAAAACGCCAAAACCCACAAATTAGGAAAAGGCGTTCCAACAATCTGGGAGAATCTCGTTTAGCCTGGCAAGATCTTAAAATAAAATAGGAAGGCCCTCCGTAATGCCAGAGCAGCCTACTACTCATCACTAATAGAGGAAAATAAGAACAACCCCAGGTTCCTTCTCAGCTCTGCAGCATGGCTGACAGAGAGTCACAGCTCCATGCTGTAACGCACTGCAACCCGCTTGACTCCATATAATTTCCCTCCAAGAGTAAGAGTCTACAGCTAAACCAGCAGCTCGGTGAGGCTGTAGCTAAATGCTAAACATGCTAATGTGCTCCCAGTGGCAGTGCTAATGCAGGTATAATGTTTACCGTGTCCACCATCTTAGTTTGGCGTGTTAGCATGTTAGCATTTTCTAATGTGTACTAAACACAAACTGCAGCTGAGGCCGATGGGAATGTCATTGGTATTTGGCCGTAAATAAGTACTGGACCGGTTAATATTTGGACCTGATAATGGAGCGATATTAAATGTGTGTACCCATCGAATAGTTGTTCAGACATTTCACTCAAAACCACAAATATCAACCTCATAGCGGCGCTAGAGGAACATTCAGGGGAGCACCAAAGTAATTAGGATTACTTGTCTTGGAACCATGAATAGCTGCACGAAACCAACCGAATGACATTACCAGCTGGAGCCGCGCTGCAATGGCTGAAATCTTGCTTAGGAATCACTGGCCCCACATCATGGTCGGATTTGCCTGCTGGGGGGCCTGTTGACCCCCACTGCACATGGAAACGTCCTTTTTTAACAACCAATGCTCTAGAGCTGAATTGATTAATTGAGTGAAAATTATCAGAAAGAATTTTGATAAATGTTCAGTCATTGAAATCCTTAAAGTTGCTAGTTTTCTTTGTCTTCTATGATAGTCAACTCAGTATCTTTGGGTTTCAGACTGCTGATTGGATAAAACAAGCTGTTTGAATATGCTAATTTGGGCTTTGTGGAATTTTGATGGGCACTTTTTTCTGACATTTTCTATACTAAATGGTTAATCCATAAATAAAGAAAATTACCAGCAGATCAATAATGAATATAACAATTACGTGCAGCCCTACAGTTCTCCTGTGCTGGAATAATAATGGCTTGCCCCAGCCAAGGTCTAAACTAATTTACAATTAATCATATTACAACTAATCGGTAACTCAATTGAGTGAACCTGGGGCTTTTGGTATCCCAGAGCAGTTGTCTGGTTGGTCATCCGGCCTTTATTGAGTAATGTTTCGAGCTAACGGAGCTCCTCATCAGGCATTATCAAATCACCATCACACAGCAGAGCAAACAATATATAGGCACAAACATATTCACCGCACAGGTGGCTGTGATCAGCACGATTGACAGTCAGGCCACTCAAGCTGGACCAACCAGAACAGAGCCGGACAACGCTGTCTGTTACGCCCATATGGGGCACACAGCATGCCTCGGAGAGGGCAGGAACAACCAGGAGCAGCAGGATCAATACCATGCAGGCACATATCCAACGCGCCGAACGCTGATCCAAAAACACATCACAAACTACACAAAAACCATCCAGATAAGAGATAAGAATCGGAAAAATTACCACCACATAGGAGAAAGGGTTATTGCTCACCCCCCAACAATATTGTATTATGGTCAATATTATAGACACAAATAAAATCCAACACATTAAAGGTTGAGCCAAACGTATTTCATAAACCACATAAATCAATAATAAATAATAATAAACCAGCATATTTTTTTTTTGGGGGGGGGGGTGAGCAATATCTCCTTGTATGTATTTTCCTAATTTTTATGATTGTTCTCTCCGGGATGGTTTTTGTGTGATTTGCGATGTGTTTTTCTTCTCTTCAGTTGTTTTTCGATCCAGCACCTATAAAGGCTTTTTTGGATGTGCGTACTCTGAACCCCTTTGTCTTTGCTCATCCAGCCTTGCCTGACATGCGTTGATTTATATATTTGCTTCCTCTCCTCCTGTTGAATTTTCCTATTTTTTTTCTCCTTATGGTTACTTTAACTTTACCAGAGGAAAAAAGTAAATGATTTGTATTATCAACAATAACTATCAAACGCATTGCTATAACCTCTGTCAGGGGATAAGAGTTTCTCCAAACAAAGAATCAGTTGATAAGGGCCAAACAGGACTGTATGGGTGGATGCTATTATCATGGTTTACCCCCCCCTCCTTCTAATGAACACAATGGTTCCATTTCGGTCATTTTCATCCCCGCTGAGGTGTTTTTGTCCGTACATATCTGTTCCAGGACACCACACACACAAAGTGTCTCCTATAATTGAATCCAAAGCATGACAAACCTACCCTCCCCGCTAAAAGAGGTAACACAATGCAAATGGCAGAGTTCCAGAAGAGTTTTTAACTGAAGGCGACAGTGATCAGTGGGGTGAGGTGTGCATCGCCACAGAGCAAATTTAACCACTTTACGCAGCAGATACCGTGTGGTCTTGCTCTGCTGGATGGAACACTGCAGTGCGTGTGCGCTTGGGTTCGCCTGTTATGCATGAGAGCATCTCACGCTCTCAGGAAGTGGCTTATCTACATCGACACAGAAGTTGAAATGCACTTTGAGGTTCCTACCCAATACAAGAAAAAAACAAAAAAAAAAGGCTCCAGTGAAAGCTGCAAGGTGACAGAGAAAGGTTGAACAAGGCAGACGGATGAAAACTGACCTCCTCCCTGCTCCTCCCCACCAACCCGCAGTCAAGCAATTGCGATCTCCACGCCTCTTTGTTCAGGACTCCCATCAGCCTCGCAGTGGGGGGTGTGATCAGAAAGAGGAGGAAATTGCTCTGAATCTGTGGGTAATTGAAAACACCTACATCCCCCTGTGTCTCCAACCCTACCTGCTTTAAAAACATCCACGCACCCCTTCTTCCTCCCCGGTTCCCACCTTCTATACCTATACACTCCTAATGCCACCCTTTCCCCATCCTGTCCTCAATCCCCCACTGGACTGAATTGATGCAAATGATTGCGCGCCTATTTGCTGTCTGGAGGAGAGCTGACCCACTTGTGTGGTTTGCTTGCCGTCTCCTGCCCCACCTTCTCCCAATTGCAGGTATTGATGCCCTGCCATTGTTTCCCCCCTGCCCAGGGGGTGGAGTGGTTTGTGGTAAAATTGGGGGACCCCTCAGGTGTTTGATGGCTTTTATCGATTTGCACCAGACTCTCCAGACTCCCATTCCCCCTCTGCTACGCTGTACAATTATTAAGTGGTATTATTCTCTTCTACCGACGCGCACGTTTTTTTTCTCATTTATGGCTGATTCGCTGTTTCTGCAACTCAAATTAAAGCTGCTCAACTTTGAAACTCTCTCATTTATTTCAATGTCGGTTATGATAAGAAATAAACAACCGCTATCTTTCTCTATAACAACCCCCCCCCCCCCCCCCCCCCAGGATCTTCAAACTTACACAACCATCCAACAGGAGTATTTTAAAGACACCAAAACTTTTACCTTTGACTTCCCTTAATTTGGGTTTTGTGCAATGTAATCTATGAAATAGCACTGAAGCTGCAGCTACATGCTTTGTAATTCTGTCAGCTACAAAATGGGAAATGAAGATTTTATTTTATTCACTTCTGTAGATGAGAGCCATAGCATGCTACTTAATTGTTTATATGTAGTTCGAGTCTTGGAAAAAAGAAAGCTGTCGCTGATAATTATAAATGTTAATTTCAGGGTACCCAAAGACACGGTGGCCACTAAAAATTAAAGGTGGAATAAGTAATATTTCACGTCACCTTTTTTTGCTCAAATTGATCATAATATATATCAGCAGGGCGATATGACATACATTTTGAGCCACGTCAGACTGTGTGATGTATGCCTGGTGAATCGTAGCGCTCTGATTTAAATACAAGCAGAGACACATCATCAACTGGGTGGGTTGTAGTACTAGTCTGAATTGAAGTTTGACAATGGCTGTCATTGATCTGTACAATGCAGTGCAATATAGGACCATTTTATGGAATAACAACCTATTTAACCATGTTTCTCACATGACCCAAGCCCCAAAGCACACAGTGTATAAAGGATTTACCAGCCAAATGCCAGCTCTAGTTTTGGAATGCTCCCCGGTCTCTAGAATTAGCCATTGTGCACTATCCACTTGGTTTAGTTGGAGATACAGCAAGTTCTCACTGGTGGCCCTCTCAATGAAGCTTCAATGAATAGGGGATAAGCCTGATGGAAGTACTGCTGTGTAGTATTTACAGTGTATTTTGTTGTGTTAATGTTATATCAGAAATCCTCATTGAGTCGTCAATGAAAATGAGACTTTTGGCTTGATTTATGGTGTCCAATATGGTTCAAGGTCACATTACAGAGCAAAAAACAAAGCCCTTGCACTGCACATTCTGCGTAGCTCCACCCAGGATTCATTGGGGTCTTATTGGCAAATAGCAATTTGTAACAAATTTACATACTTTACTTTCTATTTTCTGTTCTGAATACCAGGCGAAATGACCTGCAAAGACATTTCTGCAGGGTTTTTTTTGTCAAAATTGTAAAAGACCTGCAGGCCACGATGTGAATGTAATTAAAAGTTAATAATTCCGGAGACTCAAACAGCACTTTTGTAACAAACCTGGTAGTTGAATCTGAAGGCTGGTATTTTGCCCAGCAAATGTTTTCAGTTTGGCCTCAATATGATGATGAGACACTGTGCAGTTTCACTCAGAAACGCTCCTTATTCATTTATCCTCCATCTTTTATCGCAACACAAGCAGTGACCTTCAGCGGCTGGCAGTACAGCTTGCGCCAAAGTTTAACAAAAAGTTGAACACATTTGAACTTTCCCACAGCGCTGTGCATACATCGGCGCAGTACTGTTCCAACATACATCCATTCTAGTCCATCTTGCTATTATACATTCAACCTCATTAAAAATCTCGTTTTGCGTGTAACAAAATGATCTCAACAAGGTCCAGTTACCAGCTCTTTCGGCGCTTCCAGCTGCATCCCGGGGGCCACATCGCCCAACTGAACTGGCTCATGTGCCATCACATGACCTGAGCGGTGGTTGAAAGCTCTGAAAAAGCTCGTAGGGGGACCTTTGAGTTGAGATTATCATGCCACATAAACTATTGCTAAGGTCAAGAATCAACCATGCACCATGCTCAAATCTCATTTTGTGGTACATTTAAATAATATCTTATTTCCTTAAAAGCCTGACTGACAACATCATACCTTATAGGATCTTATCATCTTATCTTTACAATATATCTGTGTAATGACATTTTGCTGGGTGCAGGTCATCTGTATAGAGGAAATATTGCCCATTCTCACTACTTCGAATTCTGACTTGCTGCTCCTTTACACCCTTCCTCACAGGAAGTCAGACTTCCCAACTTTCTGCCACGTCTGAAACACAAATTAGCGTGAGCGCGATGGCCACCCAGCTGAAGACACAAGAGCGAGCCACTTACGGAAACGCAGACTTCAAAAATACGAGGAAAACGTGCGTCGGCGTACCAGACACGCTGATTGATCTCCGGGACGTGCGGAGCAAAACTGCAGTAATGAATGCTTAGCACAAACACGGAGACAAAGGGAAAAAAGGAAAAATAACAAGGAACTTGCAGATTACCACTTTAAAAGCCTATTGAGATAAAGAACAATCATCAGCAGCATGATCCAGTTGGAGCGTACGGAAATAGAGCTTTAGAGGCTTACGTGTTCATTGTTGTGAAGGAGAGGCGAGGTGAGAATTGACTCTCCAGTGCAGAGAGCAGGCTCTCCATGCCAATAACCACCTCTTCATCGGCACCCCTTTGACACCGGTGTTCACCCACTGGAATGTATATCACTTTCAAAACCACGCCGCCTTCTCTCCAAATATTTAATTTTCAACTTGAGGCGTACCTCTTGTTTATATAACAAAAGCCTCCTCTCAATTAGAGCACCTGGGGGTGGAAGGAAGCGAGGGCGCATATCTGTACACCCATACCCCCTCCCGCTCTCGCTTCTCTCCTCTCAAACACACTCATTTCTGAACAGTCTCACACACACACACACACACACACACACACACATGCTCCAGCTCTGTTTCTCACACACACTTTTTCTCACTCCTCCTGCATCGAGATAATGAGATTAAAAATCTATTTTTGTCAGTCGGTTACCTGCAAGTGATGCATTAGCGGAAACATTCCGACTATTACTGAAATGAATGGGAATGAAAGTGCTTTCCCCATTTCCCCACTCTCGCACCTGTCGCACTCACACGGAGTTGTTAGCAGAGGCTAATCTTCACTCAGCTGGCCTTATTTGTTTTTACACTATTCCAGCATGCGCCTCAGCCTCAGGGACTCAGAGGGTAATGGCGTGTCACTCATGTTTGAGATCACATAAATTAGAAGCATTGTAACACGACAATATTGCAACGTTCGTGTGTTTAGACCTAGAGAGAGTGGAGTGGGTGGGAAAAACACATTATTGTGGTATGCATCTGCATGTAGATGTAGAAATGCATCCAAATTATTTAGTAGATTGTTACTGAATCAAATCAGCCCATCACTTTAGTTCAAAGACAACATTAGATGCACTGAAAAGCTGTGTTTAAATAACAATAACAGGCAGCATAACAGTTATTTCTTTTAATTAAGAACAGAATTTTTCTTAGTTAGGTAGTTATGTTATTCACCGTATTGTGTCAGGCACATACGTAAAAGTGTCCAACCCACATTGACTTATAAGACACCACAACACTTATAATATTATGGTACAAACAAAGAACTTGTCTCTTTTACCAAACTCTACAAATAAAAAGTATCTGCCACAAATGAAAGGCAAGTATAGTCCTCAAATCATCACATGCTGGTCTTCATCTGCAGTCTCAACAAAATCACTTCAGTAAAACACAAAGCCTTTCTTCTTTATGGAGATGACCGTCCTGTTTCTATGGCTGATGGAAGTGCACACAAGTTATATTGCACTTCACATAAGCCTTTCGCACTGTTTCGTGTTTTTTTTTGTACCAAACATCGACTGACCAAGGAACAATTAGTGCTGAGCATCGTGAATATTTCCCTTTAATCTGGTCACAGTAGAGATAAGAACAGGAAAGGATTAGCTAAAGTCCCCAGCTGGAATTAAACCAGGAACATTGCTATCGCAGTAAATGGCTTGCATCTTATTCACTAGTCCACCAAATGCCCCATACACTTAAACAAAATAAATATGTCACCTCATTAGTCCAGGGATGTCCGTGCACAATGTCCCAGTTAAAGATCTTTCTGATGAGCTGCTACTCAGACATGTTTATTATTTGGAACTGTTCCAAAGCCAGATCGTCACACATTTATATTACTTTTGAGCATTTCCATTAATAAGGTTGCACTTGCAGTTTTCTAAGCACCTAATTCAGCCTAAATTGTAACCAAAGCTCAACTACCTCACTCAGGAGTGGCAAGTCTGGAACAGGAAACTAATATGGATATGCTAGTTTCATATGATATACTCACTAGGCAATTTGAAAATGTGTACAGGAGGGAAGGCCCAATGGGAGCACCCCCCTCTGGTAAAAATCTTTTGAGTAGGTAAACAAGGGGGCCGGACTTTAGTCATTTTGCTAACAACGGGGATAGCATCCCCCTCAAATCGCCTACCGGCTCTCCCAATACATGGTGAAATTGGTGTACAGTATGTGAATGGGACACACAGTAGGCTATCTATTAGCAACCATGATAAAGTCAAAGTAATCTAGCAGACAGCTTTATAGAATCTTTTTAGGTCATCTTTTTGTGTTGTGACTGAACAACTGACAAAGAAACCTATTGTAGTTGCCAGTTGTTACTAAAATCAGGGATCAGTGATTCAGTGTAATCTACCTCTGATATGATGGAGGTTAGCGCAACAACACCCGGTGAATATGTTTAATTCGCATTAAGCTCACATTTCATTCGAGTATGGTGTAGAAGGATTTACTGGACAGTTTTGAGGTTTCTCATTTAATTGCTCATTAAGGGGATTTATTACATTAGAGAGAGAGAGAGAGAGAGAGCGGCTGAGATCCGCCCTGAGTACCTCAAGTCTCTGGATGTTGTGGGGCTGTCTTGGCTGACACGCCTCTGCACCACTGCGTGGCGGCTGGGGACAGTGCCTCTGGACTGGCAGACTGGGGTGGTGGTCCCTCTGTTTGATAAGGGGGATCGGAGGGTGTGTTCCAACTACAGGGGGATCACATTCCACAGCCTCAGGGTACTGGAGAGGAGAATTCGGCCGAGAGTCGAACCTCGGATTCAGGAGGAACAATGCGGTTTTCGTCCCGGTCGTGGAACTCTGGACCATCTCTATACCCTCTCCAGAGTGCTGGAGGGTCAAGGGAGTTTGCCCAACCAGTCCACATGTGCTTTGTGGATCTGGAGAAGGAATTCGACTGTGGGGCAACCTGTGGGCGGTGCTCTGGGAGTATGGGGTCCAGGGCCCTCTGCTAAGGGCTGTTCGTCCCTATATGACCGGAGCAGGAGTTTGGTTCGCATTGCTGGACTCCGGCAGGGCTGCCCTTTGTCAGCGGTCCTGGTCTTGGGCCTGGGCGTGGCAAAAGGCTCCATAGCTCAGCCTACAAAGTTGAAAACAAGCAGTCCCTGGCCTATGTTTCACCTACATGTACGAAATTTGGGAGGTATATCTATCACCCCCAGACATACAGAAACTCCTCTTGGAGCCATACCCTAAACCCAAAAGGAAGTCAGCCATTTTTATTTGAATGTTCATGTTTAGGCAATTTATTTGCCATTTACAGGCTCTGGACTTTAATGAACCCCTCCTGGAGAATTCATCGGATCATTTCGCAGACCAATCTAAAGGCCTTTGCGATTAAAAGTTATCAAAAGCTTGAGTTTTCGTGTCCGTGGCTTAAAATGTTGATGTTTCACCATGAAAAAGGAAGTTGTTATAACTTGACTTTACATGGTCACGTCTGCCCCAAAATTCACATGTCCCAGGCTGAAGACATCTAATGGCCAATATTTATTATAAGTCATAGCGGCACCTACTACTATTTGGGATGTATGCGTATCACCCCAAGAGATTCAAAAAAGCCTCTTGGAGCCATTTGCTAAACCCAACAGGTAGTCAGCCATTTTGAATTTTACGCCATTTACTCCTAGAGAATTCATCGAATCCATTCTAAATTTTCACAGTGCAATCTAATGACCTTGGCAATTAAAAATTGTGCCAGATGTGCGTTTTTGTCAAATGGTGTGGCCATTATTGGCCAGCAAATTTCAATGTTTCGCCCTGAAACAGGAAGTGGTTTGTAATATGACTTCAGATGGTCCAGTCTCAACCAAACTTCATGTGTATGATAAGGGTCTCGCCCTGAAAACATTAAATTTAAATGGTGTGGTCTACACATGATATTCAGCAAACGTTATTAGTGTGTGTTCTCTAGGGCCGCATAGTGGACACAGAAAGTAATATTTAAACAAGAAGTTGCTGTAACTTCAGTTTACACTGTTCAATCTGCCTCTAATTTCACATGTTCGATAGAGTCCCACCCTGATTATCTACAGGCCATTAATGATGTAAAGTCATAGTGCCACCTAGTGGCAACAGAAAGTGAGCCTTGCATGGCAAAGATGACCCAATTGGCACGAAATATTTGCGGTGTGGTCTACGCATGATGTCCTTCAACATACCGCATAAAGTGTGTTGTCTAGCGCCACATAGTGGACACCAGTGATGCCGGTAATGCATTACTCAGTAACGCGTTTCTCTAATTTGACCACTTTTTTCAGTAACAAGTAATCAACCCGTTACTATTTCAAAACCAGTAATCAGATTAAAGTTACTTATCCAAGTCACTCTGCGTTAATATTTTTTTCATTATCCTTAATAAGAACATATTTTTGCTTTCTTCTCGCATCTCGGGGAGCAAAGTCACGTATGCGACAAGTCACGTTTTCAGCGTGACGACAGTTTACGTCGCGTGTAATAACACACATCACGCAGCGACACAAACGGAAACAACAGTGGAGGGAGGGGAGAGATGTGCGTTTCCTAGCTGGAAATACAGACGCTACTTTGAGTTTGTGTCAGCTCAAGATTAAGGTTCGTTGTGGCGACAAACACTGCGTCAAACTTAAAGAAGCATTTGGAGTGGCAGCGCTGCGCGGTCAGACTGACAGAGCGAGTCCCAGCAGAGAGCAGGAGGGCCCCCCCCACCACCGCCCAAACAACAACAGCTGGACTTCAGGGAAAACAAGTATTTACGTTAAGTGAATTCAAGAAAGTCTGGCATTATTTTAGTTTTTATAAAAACATGTATTTTTTCCCGAAATAGTTCAACTTAAATTGTTTGTAGATACGTTACTGTTAAAAATGCACTTCCAATAAAGTGAGTGTTGGCAAAAGCAGCTGTCATTGTTATGTCGAGGCGGCGGGGGGGTTGTCGGCAGGGGCTGAATGTAACTAATTAAGTAACTTGTGATCTAACTCAGTTACTTTTTAAATCAAGTAATCTGTAAAGTAACAAAGTTACTTTTTAAAGGAGTAATCAGTAATCAGTAATTAGATGACTTTTTTTTAAAGTAACTGTGGCAACACTGGTGGACACAGGAAGTGACATTTAACTCCTACATGCAGTGACCAAAAATAATTCATAATTTGGGTCCCTTTCCCTTTGCTCACGTTTGCCTTAACGTGACAGAATGAACCAAGAGTCTGCTGCTGGCTGGAGCGAAGCCAGGAGGAAGAGAGAGAAAGCAGAGGTCGTTTTGTTGACCTGATGACACAACATGTAAATAAGACAACTTTGGAACTACCTGAAGGTGCATTTCTCGCCCCCTGAACAAAAAGTCTTAGTTACGAAATATTACTGGGATTAATAAGTGTACTAGTTTTTAATGTCAAATTGTAATCCCTTACATGCCATAAATTACCTAACTAACAAAACTATTAAACACACATGTTATACCTCCTACTTATTGAAATATCTTGCTGTGGCCCATGGTTGGTTTATAACCGGGAAAGGTGGGCAACTGCCCCGGCGTCCAAAGGTGAAGGGACCTTGAGAGCTCTGGGCTTACTGTGTCTGTGTGTTTACACTAAATTAATTGAAAATGTTTCTGGGAATATGCACCACTAATACTACTACAAGTACAACTGGCTTGATAACCAACTTAAGGCGAGTGGTGCTTTACTTCCTGATCTTGAGACCCTTAAGAGGGTCTTTAAGCTGGTCCCTGTGTCTAGATCTAGTTTCAGGACCTGCGTTGTTTCAATTTTGTGCTTAAAAACAGTGGGCCAGATACTTATCCAACATAGAAAACCTGTACACATTGCACAGAGTCTTGGAGGAACAGGGGGATAATAGCGGCTAAACAGCTCATTTTTGCCCCTTTGCAAGTCAATCTGGCCATACTCAAAAGGCCGATATCAATAGAACCCAATTAAATCTTTGGGGTGCTGATAATGTAATGATATCAGAAACACTACTATGCTGTAAGTGTGCAGCATTGGCCACCCAGACAGTTAACATTACTAACATCAGTCAGTTAACTAACTGATCCAGACTTTAAATTCACTTCAAATCCTTTCCTGAACATCCCAGAGCTGGCAGGTTCGCCTTATTTGATGAGCCAGCTGCACCCACTTCACATTATGATAGTTTGTTTTGCTTTTAGGTATTGTATTGTATTAGTATGAGCGTTCAGCAAGCTGTGCAAACAGAGCCCGTAGGATGTGCTGGGATTGATCTGAGGCTAAAGGTGGGGAAGTGGTGCCAATAGGTCTGGGCCCCACAGAGTGGAACCAGTCAAATTTGCCATTATTTGAGTTTAAACTAAGCAAAGGTTAATGGAGTTTGTGACTTTGGGAATGTAGCTTCATTGTTGTTATGTTGGATGGTAAATGGAGGATTTATTGGTGGAAAGACGTAGTAATTGCTGCATTCTGCCTGTACCGAAGCTGTTTTTCACCCATGATTATTGTTGCATTTTCCCCTCCCAGTGTTATAATCCCATTTGACAAATGGAAGTTTGTTAGCAGGCAAATACCATCATCGTGTATCCTTTACCACATATCTAAACCAACAACTAAGTTAGTCTACTTTAGGATCTGCAAATATTATCTGTTAGTATATCACAGCATGTATACCAAAAAGTTAGAAACAATGCCATTTTTCAGACGAGAGTTCTTAACGAAACCCATTTATCTGGGAGTACCTGGCTCAAGAAAAGTTACTGTATAAGCCCAGGTGCATGAAATAGGTTTCATTTTATTATTAGCCCTAAGCAGTGTCCAAAATCACTCCCTCAGTGTCGCACAACAGCCATTTTTTGTATCTATTAAATTGTGTGAGCATTGTGGGATTGTTAGCAAAAAGTAATGAGCATGCCATTCCATACGTTTTCCATAAGCAGACATTTTGGCTTTTATTTGGAGGAAAAGCTCAGGTCTAACTTATAACATCAACGATGGCTCCGTTCAAGTGTCCCAGTAAGCAATGAATGTTTGACAGTGAGCCAGCATGAACAATACCACGACCCCGAAACTGAAGGAGTCATCGTTCACTTTTATATTTACTCCTATGCTTTTCCTACTGTGACATCTCAAAATGTATTCAGTGAATATTGCCTATTGTGGGAATTTTTGAGGAGTGTATATATTTCACACAAAATATCTATGTGGGCACAATTAGAATGATGCGATAGAACTAGATAGCAAATTGGGAGGGATTTTGGCTCTAGTGATGCGGTAGCCTGGGAACCAGACGAATCTGCCAAGCTCATGTTTCATTTGCCCTGGCAGATAGGCCTGCCCCCCTCCCATTCAGCCAGATTTCCACCTATCCTGGAGCGGGTCGTGCTAATTACAACCATTTATCTAATATGGGGCGGGTTTGATACGATGAGCGACAGAGGAGCGTTACCGCTCCAGATTTAAAAAGTCACATGTCACGTGTTTTTTCGCTGCTCTGATTAGTTGTAGGGATCTGCGTCCAGTCTGCAGGTCCGTCCAGCACTATGCACCAGGCTCACGAAACTCAGATCAAACTGTCCAACCAGGCAGTGCTGGTCCGTTTTCAAGCAGGAAAATTATAGCTTAACAGTACACTTAAATGCGTTTCTGAAAACATTTGAGGGACATAAGCATGCAGTAACAGAATCTTGAGATATAATGTACATATATTGTTATTGCTTGTTTACCTGTAAGGCGACCTTGGGTGTTTTGAAAGGTGCCGTTAAATAAAATGCATTATTATTATTATTATTATTATTATTATTATTAGGAGGTCTTCACATTATTCAATTCAATTATGTTTATACAGCCCAATATCACAAATCACAATTTAACATACGACACCCTCTGTCCTTAGACCCTTGATTCGAATAAGGAAAAACTACCCCAAAAAAAACTTTTAACAGGGAAAAAAAATGATAGAAACCTCATTGAAGAGCAACAGAGGAAGGATCCCTCTCCCAGGACGACAGACATGCAATAGGTGTCGTAAGTACAGAATAGATTCATAGCAGAAAATAAAGTATATACAATTATGTTGAAAATGATGAAATTGTACTGTATATATAATTATGATGAAAAGTGTAGAATGTAAAACATAAGGGAAGAGGATCCAGACGGACAACTGAGCAGCTCCAGGTGGAGGCCAACGAGCAGGACCAGAGCCACTCGCCCCCTCCACAACAACCACAGCAGCACTGCCCCAGCAGGTGGCCGCAATCCCAGATCCAGGTTCCACATCTCCGGAGGCTGAAATACCTGCTGAAAGAGACAGTAAGAGAGAAGAGAGGGACGAGAAAGCACAAAACTCCGGGAGAGGGAAGAAGTCGAGTTAGTGACACGCATTTTGGGATGAGAATGCGGATGGAGAGGGAGAGGAGGTCCCCCGGCAGTCTACAGATCACATTCACCCCATTCACACACATTCATACACTGATGGCAGGCGCTAACTGCCCATCACTACAAAGCGATCTAAATTTCACGCACACTCACACACCGAAGGCACAGCCCTCTGGAGCAATTTGGGGTTCAGTATCTTGCTCAAGGACACCTTGACACGTGGGCTGTGGGAAGCCTGTATCAAACCGCCGACTTTACGATTGGTGGACGACCCGCTCTTCCATAAAGCCACAGCCGCCCCACAATGTTATGTTTTCAGATGGTTAGCACCAAGTGGCCAAAAACCACAAAATGTTAGTTTCTTTTGCAGAAAAATGCCCTTTAATTAACTTTTATCAGTAACTATTCATTTCTAACTTGTTCTAACTGTATACGTTTGCGACTCAGGCCATGCTCTCTCACCCCACTACACACACCAGCCCCCCACCCACAATCTTCAGCTAGTGGCCAAATATCAGCGCCTGACTGAGCAGTCATTCAGTGGCAGTCTTTCATACTGATCAACAACACCGTCATCCCCGTTCTATCAAGTTGCACTTTGGGAAAGTAAAACCTTCCTGATCCCACCTTCAATTTCTTCAGGCTCTGTCTGAAGTTTCACTTCAGTATTTCCTTTTCCTAATTTTCTAAAAAAAAAATGTTGCATACAACTTTTCAAATGAAGGCCTTAGCAAAGGGTTTATTTATAATACAGCCATTAAGGGAACCCTTAGGAATAAGCCGTACCTACAGTTTCTTTTATGTGTTGGTGTAGAGAGGTGTAGTTTAGGTTTCATGTTAGCTCAGCTTAGGTGGTCTGTGGGGGTTAGTGGGGCCGTGGGTTGTGCAGGCAGCTAGGGAAGCTTAGCTGAGAGGGAGCTGCTATCCTGCTGCCTCACCGAACAGCAAATCAAACCAGATGTGCTCATTTATGGACAATTAGCAGTGTGCTGTGAAAGGAGTGCCACTGACTCACGTACCGTTGTTATTATTAAAGCTATTATCGGAGCTCAAGAAAAACCTGGCGGTTACTAAGCTGGGGTTTTGATGCATGTTTGACCCCAGATGCGTGAGGAAATTGGAGACATAGTCCTGAGAATTGGAACGGAGGCGGAGGGTGATGAATAACTCCGCGAATGTTAGAGATTATCTGTGCTGTGCTCTATGCTGCGTCATAGCTCAGATTTGGAAAGGGTTTAAAAACCACACACACTTGGTGAAAATTCTATTTCAGTTCAATTCAATCAAAACTATTTATATAACGAAATATCACAAATCAAAATTTGCCTCAAAGCACTTTAGAATCTGTACAACATACCCAGCTACCCAAAAAAAACAAAAACCCTTATAACAGGGGAAAAAACGATAAAAACCTCAGGAAGAGCAACAGAGCAGGGATCCCTCTCCCAGGACGGACAGACATGCAATACATGTCATGTACAGAATAGATTCACAACAGAAAATCCTAGTATATACAATTATAATATAAGTGTAGATGATGGATTCTTTATGGAGTAAAGGATTCTTTTCCTGATTCCATTTTCACAATTATCTTTGAGATAAACGGAAGGTTAGATATAGGTCTATAGTTGGCTAAAACCCCTGGATCAAGAGTGGGCTTTTTAAGGAGAGGTTTAAATACAGCTACTTTAAAGGACTGTGGTACATAGCCTGTTAGTAAAGAGAGATTTATCATATCTAGTAAAGAAGTGCTAACTAGGGCTAAAACATCTTTAAGCAGCCTACTTGGAATAGGGTCTAAGAGACAGTTTGATGACTTAGAAGAAGAAATTGTCGACGTTAGTTGAATAAGGCTGACAGGAGGGAAGCAGTCAAAGTTAGATCGGCACCAGCTGAGGGTAGAATGTGATAAATATTTTCTCTAATAGTTAAAATGTTATCATTAAAGAAGATCATAAAGTCGTTAATGCTAAGGGCTATAGGAATACATGGTTGAATGGAGCTGTGGCTCTCTGTCAGCCCGGCTTTCCTGTATGTTTTAAGACTATTTTGCCAGACTAAACCTGATTCTCCCAAATTGTTGGAAGCCATTTCCTTTCCAGTTGAGTTGGTCGAGTGTCGTTTCGCAGTGAACCTGCAGCACTATGAACAAGATGATCAATTTGGGACAGACTGTTATATTGAGACACAGCATTGAGTTAAATTCAGATAAACTTACTTCCTTAAATTTAGCTACAGCACTATCAGATAGACATCTAGTGTAACCATATTTTCCTTATGGCATGTATGTACACTCTGACAGAAGCCAATCGAATCTAATAATGACATAACCGCAGTACTAAGGCTAGCATTTTCAACGTCCACATATTAAAATCACCTACAATAATTACTTTATCTGTTTTAAGGAATACACTTGATAGAAATTCTAGAAATTCAGATAAAAACTCAGAATGAGGACCAGGAGCACTGCACCTATAACAAATACAGTTGGCTGTGGTTTTTTTCCAGGCTGCATGTGAAAGACTTAGAACAAGGCTTTCGAATGAGTTATATGACTAGGGGGAGTGGATTAATTAAGGCTAACATATTATTCATGACCGAGCCAGGTTTCAGTAAGACAAAATAAGTCCATATGATAATCAAGATCGCTTACTAGTACAGCTTTAGGCGACAGAGGTCTGATGTTTAAGAGTCCAGAGTTAATTCTCCTATTATGAGGCGCTATTACAGCGGTGGTAATTTTTAAACGTTTTTATGTATAACTCTGTTGACGTTTGATTTTATTAATTTAAGTAGTCGGGGGGCAGACACCGTCATTATGGGGTTATGGGTGGGTAACTGCTCTGGAAGCGCAGAGAAGCGTGTAGGACTGCAACTCTGCCTCCTGGTCTCAACTCTGGTTGTCATGGTTTAGGTCTACTAATAAACTCGGCCAGATTTCTAGATATGTGGGATGAACGCCGTCTCTCTTGATCTGACCAGGTCTTCCCCAGAAAGTCCACCAATTATCTACGAAGCCCACAACATTTGCTGCACTTCCAGCTTCACCACTGAACAGGAAAGCAGAAAAGCAAAGGTTGCAGAGCGGCTTCTAAATTGCTCTGGGCTTTTCTCATGTGACGCCCTCGCTGCAGAGACAAGAGTGTCTTGTTACTGAAAAGAGGGATCGAGTCCTACGCAGGAATGTTGCTCTTGCCTCCTCCCTTTTTCATCCCCCCTCTCACTCTCCTGTAATCGTTCCCTCCATCACTTACTTGGCCTTTGCTTGACTCCCTCTCTGATAATCCACTTCACTTGGCTCATAAATAATGCCCCAAGCCCCATCCACACCTTCATATTTCTGCCTGCCTACAGACTCCAGCCTCTTACAGCCTGCCTACCTCCAAGTCATATCAGACCTTTTAACAGTAATTAGTTGAGGGACTGCAGCACAGCGAGATATTTCCCTAATTCATCCCCATCTCGGGGAAAAGGAGAAAGGTAAGGTAAAGCTATGTTCTCAGGACCCTGCTGAGATAATGACTGGCTCATCATACACATCCAAACAAAGCCAAGAGTTGGTGGAAAAATGCATTTCTGTTGTCTTTGTTGTGTGCAACCCGGCGAGAACAGAACTACATGAAAAGGAACAAAAAGGCATGAAAGCAGCTGCTGTACACATCTATTGTCTGAATACACCCTGAGTGAGAATGCTGTACAGATCAATGCAGGGACAGCTATGAAAAGATTGTGGTTCTTTGGAATGGTCGTTGCTGCATCCAAACACTGGACGTTACCTCTGAGCAGGGGTGTTCTCTCACTGAGGAGGGAGTCATGTTCAGCGCAATGGTATGTCCCGAGGGCTATCAGCCACCAATGACAGCTCAGCGTCGTTTGAAAGCCTCTCAATGAAAACTCCTACGTCTAATTGTCCCTGCAATCCTTATCAACACTGCCAATCCCAACTAGAGCGGAAAGACAGAGCAATTTTCCCATTACAGCGGGAGCAGAAAATGGAGGAGAGACAAGGAGATGAGGGAGCCTGGTGTCTCCGGAGAGTTGTGCAGATGGCTTCATCTCTAAGTTCAAAAACACAGACGGGAGGGATGGGGGCGAGGGACGCGGCGCACACACACTCACAGACACTTGTAATGTCCTTGTGCACAGATACGCACACAGGAGAAGACACGATTCGTGCACTCTGACAACATGCAATCAATTAGCTTTTAACCTCCTTTCTGCAGCCCTTTTCTTTCAAGGCCACAGTCGCACGGAGCGCGGCCATGGAGCATTCATTTCAATGAGCACTGAGATCATGGCTGTTTTAAGCTTAATGGCCCCCTGCCACAGCGGTTAGATAAGCCCGCTTCAACGCGGTCTGTCCCGTGCTTTGATCTCCCACAACCAGAACTCTAACCAGAACTAAATTTCCTCTTGAGTCTGCTGCCATCGGAGCACAGAAATGCAGCACCACCGTGCTCGGATGGTTATGACAACAATGGCGTTCTGATAGCATCACGCAGGCCAGGATTCGACCTGAGCTTTACCCACCACCCAAGCAGTGATGAGATTAATCTGTTTACCTGCTCTCTTAAAGGAATGTTTATTCAGACACATGCAACTGCGTATACAGTTCACCATAGGAGCCCAGGTTTAAAAATGATACAGCGAGTGTTTCGTGTGTGTGTGTGTGTGTTTGGATTAGAGGTTGCCTATACTAAACTCTACCTTTATTATCAATGCAGACATCTTTAAGTGTCTGGCTGCCGTCTGGCTCCACTGGGCTTATCAGTTCCTTATTGGCTTACGCAATTACAGAAAACACACACTAAAGTGTGTAGCCACGCATACACTCATAGCCATGCTTGTGTGCACACATACACACATGCAAAGAGGCATTTAGCAGCCCACTTCAATTCAAATTCAAAATAGATCAACTTAACGTCCTCGAAGCAGTAGAGTGGTTGCACAGACCATTACAGTGTATGTCGTACAGGCAGTGACAACTATATGCTTGTTTTATTACAAAGATCCATCAAGGCATTTATCTACCAGCCCAGAAATTATGCTTTGTTTCAGCTGCCTCCTATTTCTTAGGTCCTGACCAGCAGAATAAGCAAACAGAGCAAAAGATGGGGCCAGAGATTGATGGAGGCTGTTGGCCTGATCTCTTATCTAGTAGCACTTTCGCTAACCTCCACTGCAAATAGAAAGTTCAGTTCAACAGCAGTCAGATGCACACTGACTTGACAAACCTCAAACTGTCAGGCCCATTTTGTTTTTGTTTTTTGTAGAAAAGATGTGCTCTTTCACACATCCAAGAGTTCAGCAAACCAGTGAGGGGCCACCTTGTCCACCAGGCTTTCCTCACTCTGTCCGTCTGTTTGCCTTCCCCTCGACTACCCCCACACAGACACACATCCATGCCCTCCTATTGTAGTGGCTATGCAGGTGTATGGGTGCTGATAAGAAGCATAGGTGCCCCGTGGTTCATCGAGGTAAGGCCGCGTTGGGTGAGCTCTGCCCTTGGCCCTGCGCTGGCATTTCTAACCGGTAAAAGTTCTACTGAAGGGGGCAGAAGGGATGTCGCTTATCAAGGTGGGGACAGAGACGCGGGGATTTGAACTCCTAGCCTCCATCCCTGCATTTCACCCACCCGTTGTCTGGTGGCGGGCAAACCACAGTCCACCAGTGAGACTAAACACCACCCTCCCTCACTGAATCAGCGCTGTATACCTCTCACCCTGCTCTGCAATGATATCTCTGTCTGAAATGCCAAACCTCATACACACACACACACACACACATGCATACAAACCACACACTGACATTTCAGCTGCTCCTCTTCTGATCAACATACTCGCCTGCTTGTACTTGACTCTTCAGAAAACAAAAGGATATTTTTGAGTGATATTTATTTTCTAAAGGCCAAAATGCCTGTGGCACTCGAGCCTTTATCAGTGTTTGTGGATCAGTGGTTCACCTTTGTTTTATATAAGGTATATGTTGATTGGAGATAGTGAAATTAAGTATATCATTGTTTTCATATCATATCATACTGTGTTCATACAACATTATAGCATTCTAAAGTTGTGTTCAGACTGAACACAGCAAATTTTAACACAATTGCATACAAAGTCAATAGAAAGACCAAATGAATGTTGACACAAATTTGGCTAATGCTTTAGATTACAGCCTGCATAACTTTCGTTTCAAGGTTTCGGGTTTTGCTCAGTTGTTTCTTGTTTTGTTTTGTGGTTTTCCCTTTCCCTCGTGTGTTTTTGTATGTGTGTTGCCTGCCTGTGGTTGCTCTTGCCCTGCAATAACCCCTGGTTGCTCCACTACTCGCACACCTGGTTTCACTCTCCCTCATCAGGCTGCAGTGAGTCGGTCCACTCCTCACCTGCACCTCATTTCCCCAGTTAGCCACTCAGTACACATGTTGGTTCATCTCCTGTGTACGTTGTCGGTTCGTCATTGTTGCTGTTGGTTCTGTCTGCCTGTTTGGTTTTTGATTTATGCCTGCGCACTGCCTGTTTGAGCCCTGCTAAACTACTTGCCGGCCTATAATCTGTTGCCGCTTGTGTACCATAAAGACAATATATCTCCACTCATCATCCTGCCACCTCTGTCTGTGTTTGGGTCCTTTTCCCTGTTTGCAAACACAATTCTGACATTTTGTACAGACATTAACCGTAACTAGTGTGTGTGTGTGTGTGTGTGTGTGTGTGTGTGTGTGTGTTTGTGTAGCAGCTCAGACTACATATCTCGAAACTTGCAAGGAACTCCAGTAAAGTCAGAGTCACATCAAAGAATGAACCATTTATAGCACATGGTCATACACTTTGATTTAACGGAAAATACTCTTTCTGCGAGCTCTCAAAGATTCCGAGCAGCAATGATGATTTTGCTGGGAGAACTAACCCCCCTAATAATATGCATGAACATTGGATCTGTACTTAATGAAATAAACAATATCAAGAAAAACTTAAGCACAAACACATAAGGAGTATACTGAGTGGTGGAGGGAGCGTATCAGCAGAGTAATGGTTAGAAGTGTCAAGTTATAATGGCCGTCCTAAACACCAGTATGAATATGATTGGACGTTACTAGTCAGCTGGTAGCCACACAGTTGTAAATGAGCCAGTGCTTGTGATGCATGAATGAGCAGCTAATTCCAACAGCTAATACAAGCGTGATTTCAGTGCTCTGCCTGAACTAACACTATTTGTTCTGTTATTTTCTGCCACGTTCTCTGTTTGGTTTTTTTTTTGTTTTTTTTACTGTTCCTCCGTTTATTAAATTAATTAATGTGCTACAGCAGGAGTTGCCCAATTTAGGTTGGTGTGCATAGGTTTTGGTCAATGTGTAGAAAAAATGGTACCAACCTCACTGTGGCAGCTGGTTTTCTGTTTGTGAAAAGATTAAACAAACCAGAAACATTGTTTATTATTATATTATAGTTAGCAAGCTTTAGAGGTGTTAGGTGTATTTTAAGGTATGCTAGCGGCTAGGAATGGCAATATCGGACAGTCGTCCACACTGAAAAATCTCAACAACTTTAGGGTACATTTCTATGAAATTTGGTACACATAGGAAGAATTGAAATAACTTTAGTGATCCTCTGACTTTTCTTCCAGCACCGTCATCAGGTAAAAAATGTTTAAATTGTCCAGTATTTTGGTTTATAATCTATTACCCGCAAAAACTGATGACATTCCCATCCGCCTCAGCTGTACCGTTGTTATTATTTGCTAATTAGCAAATGTTAACATGCTAACACGCTAAACTAAGATGCTGAGCATAGTAGTCATGCTGATTTAGCTGATTCATTTAGTTTAAAGCACCACTGTGCCTACGTTTCCCTCAAAGAGATGTGTAGGTTCTTATGTGTTGAACTTTGGATGGCTAGGTAAGCTTCATACCCCTGCTACCAGTTTTTTACCTAAGCTAGGCTAACAACGTCCTGACTCCAGTTCCACACTTAACACAGACTTGAGAATTGATATGAACATTCTCATCTCACTCTCAGAAAGAGATTAAATAAGTTTAAATCCAAAACAAAAACCGTTTCTTTAAACTGAGCGAAGTTTGGTGAAAGAAGTTCAAAGTTTGGTACTAACTAGAAGGGAACTTGGAGAGCGAAGACCTCTGCCAAGGCCAATAGTCCAGTCTTCTATGATATGTAAATCTGCAGGCACAACCAATACATTTCCAAAACTACTACAATTACAGTATTTCAAAATATGGTTGTGCCTAGCTGAGGCCTCATCATCTCACATCCTTGATTGCTTATTTCTTACACTGGATGGATGGATTTACACATAGCCAAGGAATTCAGTTCATTTTGCTATAGACAGATATGACAATTGACCTATCTCACAATGTTAACAAACGTCAAATAATTCGTGTATCCGCCTTGTGATTCGGATCCGCTCCAAAATGTAATGGGTTTTTCCTTTGACCATGCTACACCCTTCCACCTGGTTTCATGAAAATCGGGCCAGTAGTTTTTCCGTAATGCTGACAGACAAACGGCCCCGAAAATATAACCCCCTTGGTGGAGGTAATAATTGAACAGATTATAATATGTATTGCTACTACTTTGCTTTTGCATCTAAATATATTAGATTTATTGGCTTTGGTAAAAATTCAAAGCATGGACTCTCCATAATTTAGGGATTACTTGAATTTACCCCCAGGCTTAAAGAGGCTGCTGTAATATAAAGTGGCAACAAGAACAGCCAGTATGTCATCAGCAGTTTATGCATATTTGCCTCAACAAGACCCCCCCCCCCATGTGTTTTTGTTTTCAATGATGAGACGTTCAGTCTCTCATACCAGTGTAAGCTCAACCTGGATCCACAGATGGGGCGTTTTTCTGGCTCCTGCAGCTTGCTTAGGTCGACTTCCTCCAAGATAAAAATAGTCTGACATAAGGAGCATGATATATGATCTCAGTCATTCATCTAAATTGGACAAATGAGGCCCACAAGTCTGAGCTGTGAAAGACCCCCACCATAGGACTGAATGAATGGGCCTGTGTGTGTGTGTGTGTTGGGGGGGTACAAACACATTTAGTATGTATTTTCATGTGTGAGGATCTATTTATATTAATGTGAATCTATCTGTATAATGCCTAACAGGGTATGTCCATGTGTGCATGAATATAAATACACATTATCATTGATTCCATGACCTTCCATAGAATTTGCAGGAGTATCTGTATCTTCAGTATGTGTGAGTCTCTTTATGCACAGCTCTTTGTGTGTGAGAGCGAGGGAGGGAGAGGCAGCACTGTTGCATCTGCTCCTCATTAAAGGGCGCTAATGAACGCACGTGTGTTCCACCTGGTTTGGAGGAGTGGGGGGTTGATTAGGGCCTTGCTCTCCTATCGTAAAACTGTCTCGAGACAACAGGGGAGCTCGATCCCCAGACGCTCATCTGACAACAGTTTGGCGGTTCCTCTTCTAATGTGCTCGGTGGCGGCACTGCTGGGCTCAACTGTGACTCTACCTGGAAAAAAAACAAGATTCCCATTACAGAGGAGGACCTGAGAATAAGCAGGGAAATGTTTACAGGAATTACACTTGCAAATTCTATCAGGCTTGTACTCGTATATGAGCTTTTGAACTCTGAAACACTTTTGGACAGAATGTGCTGGTATACAATGTGTTAGAATGAGTTCAGGATAAGGGCTTCTCAAAGACATCTATTGTAATATTGATCCGTACTTTAATATAGTGTCATCAATAAAACTGATTCCACTAAGGCGCAATAGGCATTTGCTAAAGATGAATATCATTTCAAATGATTGACAGTTATGTCCACTCAGACAGCAACATGAACCCTTGGTAAACTTTACAGGATGAAAAAGCTTACGAGTTTTAAAAGGTCGGTTCATGCAAATTAAAAAGAAATCATATCGTCTCACTTACCTCTAGTGGTATATAGCCATGTAGATCGTTTTTTTTTTTATATTTGTCCAGGTTGTGAAATAACTGACATTGAGATTTCTGCCTCCACCCTAAAACAATGAAACTTAATGGAATTTAGTTTGTTGTTCTCTAACGGTCAAAAGATTTCTCAGGCGCTATTTCTTTGGGAGAAGGTAGTTCTTAGTTCTGTGGAATATCTGCAACCGTAACTGGGACACTGTTTCTGGAAGAACATTTTGCTGATGAAATTTTCTTGCGTATTTATTTCAGTGCTTTGAGCGACACACAAAAGAAATCTATAGCAGGAAAAAAAGCTGTTCTGGGAATACCGAATCTTTCCTAAACTATCCAGCACATGTGTTGTCTTCACGCACAGACCCGAAATGGCGGCAGACTGTCAGTCAGCAGCCGTGTTACTGGAGTTAGGTCTGATGAAGCACAGTTATTAGCTTCCACAGTGGCTAAACTAACATGGTCAACCGGCCCAGCTGTGTGGTACCAACTGCAAAATGGAACGTGTGAAACACAAACAACAAACAGACGCGGTGGTCTGCTATTCAGCACAAAAACGCAAAAACACTATTACACAATGAAGCTTAGGTGAAATAAGACATAGATATAAACCTATCCCTTCCCAGAACCAAACTTGAGATTGCTCTTGCAAGCTCTTGTGGTGCATCGAGCTTCTCTCAGGTCTGGTTACTGACGGAGCAGGGTGTTCGCACTCTCAACGGCGAAACTGCTCCTTCGAGGGCAGCCAGGGGAAGCAGCAGTCGGCTCCTAGCGGGGAGAATGCGGGGCGCAGTGGCTCTCCTGTTCTCCGTGAAGAAAACGGTAATCCGTGTCTTCTTTCGGCAGGCAAAGATTGTTACCTGGAGTGCAACAAATCGGGATTGTCTTGGGGAGAAACAGGATTCAAAACGTGTTTCAGCAAACACAAAACCATCTGAAACTCGTCCAGCGAGTTCAGACTTTCCGAAGACAATAAAGTTTTAACACTTCTCCTGAAGCAGCCGAGGTCACAATGGAAAGACTATGAGCAGCGCTGTGCTCTGGGCTTTATGGAGGTGATGACTTCCTGCATCCAGTCTGGCGGCTCGTCCAATAGAAATCCAGGATTTGGAATCAAGGTCAAATTATCACATCGGTGCGAAATAACTGCTAGTGAAAACAAATAGCAGTCTTGTGTTTTAAAGTCGCACCTTGTGTTGACCTAATCATTCCTAAAACCGTCCCACAAAGGAGTGTATAATGACGTTACTCTCCCTTCGCCTTTGCTCCTTACAGACAAGAGTTATAATTTACACAGCTGATGGAAGTCGAAAATTTAAAATACGTCGTGTTAGGCATTTTAACTAAGATGTTATAGGGTTTGTTTTTTTTTGGTGAGAAGTGGCGACCCAAAACGCTACTCCAAGTTCTTTGACAGGTCCAACGTCTGTTGCTAGGCACATTTGATTGTCCACAACTCTAAATAAAGGGTAGGTTTCTCTGATGCATCAGGTTGGGTCATTGAGATGGACATATGCTTTCTTAAAGAAAGTTACTGTATATGAAGACATCCATCCATCCATCCATCCATTTTCTACTGCTTATCCGGGGCCGGGTCGCGGGGGCAGCAGTCTAAGCAGAGATGCCCAGACTTCCCTCTCCCCAGACACTTCCTCGAGCTCTTCCGGGGGAATACCGAGGCGTTCCCAGGCCAGCCGAGAGACATAGTCCCTCCAGCGTGTCCTAGGTCTTCCCCGGGGCCTCCTCCCGGTTGGACATGCCCGGAACACCTCCCCAGGGAGGCGTCCAGGAGGCATCCGGGACAGATGCCCGAGCCACCTCAGCTGACTCCTCTCGATGTGGAAGAGAAGCGGCTCTACTCTGAGCTCCTCCCGAGTGACGGAGCTCCTCACCCTGTCTCTAAGGGAGCGCCCAGCCGCCCTGCGGAGGAAACTCATTTCCGCCGCCTGTATCCGGGATCTTGTACTTTCGGTGATGACCCAAAGCTCATGCCCATAGGTGAGAGTAGGAACGCAGATCGACTGGTAAATAGAGAGCTTTGCCTTGCAGCTCAGCTCCTTCTTCACCACGACAGACCGGTACATCGACCTCATCACTGCAGAGGATGCACCGATCCGCCTGTCGATCTCCCGCTCCGTCCTTCCCTCACTCGTGAACAAGACCCCAAGATACTTAAACTCCTCCACTTGAGCCAGGAGCTCTCCACCAACCTGAAGGGGACAAGCCACCCTTTTCCGGCAACCACCCGGGCTGAGGCTCGCTTGGCCCTCCGGAACCCATCAGCTGCCTCCGGAGTCCCCCGAGCCAGCCAGGCTTGATAGGACTCCTTCTTCAGCTTGACGGCATCCCTTACTTCCGGGGTCCACCACCGGGTTCGGGGATTGCCGCCACGACAGGCACCGGAGACCCTGCGGCCACAGCTCCGAGTGGCCGCGTCGACAATAGAGGTGGAGAACATGGTCCACTCGGACTCAATGTCTACAGCAACTGGTTGAAGCTCTGCCGGAGGTGGGAGTTGAAGATCTCTTTGACTGGAGACTCTACCAAACGTTCCCAGCAGACCCTCACAGTACGTTTGGGTCTGCCAAGTCTGTCCAACTTCCTCCCCCGCCATCGGATCCAACTCACCACCAGGTGGTGATCAGTTGACAGCTCCGCCCCTCTCTTCACCCGAGTGTCCAAGACGTACGGCCGAAGGTCAGATGAAATAACCACAAAGTCGATCATCGACCTCTGACCTAGGGTGTCCTGGTGCCACGTGCACTGATGGACACCCTTATGCTTGAACTTGGTGTTCGTTATGGAACATATTCGTATATGAAAACAAATAGCTTTTATTACAGCAACAAACACAATTGAAACAATCACTATACAGTGATATACAATACATTACAGTGGAAATACGCTCTGTAGGTTCAGATAATTCCACTTGTTTTCCACCGCATTATACTGAATAATCACTTTCTGTATAAATCACTTTTTTGAGAAAGTTACAGTAAGTGTCATAAAAGTAAAAGTGATAAAATTGCAAGTGACTAAATGAACAGATTGCACATCATAGAGAGCAGTAATACAATCAACACATCATGAAATTAAACGCAGAAAGACGATAGAACTCAAACACAAAGTGTAGAGGCAAGTTTGGCGTGATTTGCAGGAAGTGACTGAAGAAGTTTGGCAGCTTCTCACACCGAACTTCTGCCCTGCTGAGGAGGCCCGCTCTATTAAGTGCTTGTTTCCATCGTAAACCAACTTGTTGCAGGAATTCTTTTCTAATTAAGTGATGATGGTCTGCTTTTTTTCAATATTTATTTGCTTAATTTTGAGAACATTCTCACACCAGATGTCATTGCAAAGAAAATCATAACCATTTTTCATATAGAGAAACTAAATCCTTGTACAAACTCTTCAATGTCATCTGGATTTCTATCAAAGGAACACTTTTGGGGGAAAAGGGGTGTAAACTGGTGCTTCAATCACTGTGCTTCAAGGGGGGGGGCTCTGTGGCCGTCTGGTTTTTCTGTGATGCGGCGATCAGGTCACGTCGCTCCAATCGAGGATCCGAAAAGTGTTTCAACAACACAGACGTGTCCTTCCTAGGGTAATTAAAGTTCACATGAAACACGTCTTCTTGAGGTAACGTGGGTTACTGTGGAGAAAGACGTACGGCATCTCCTGAAGCGACCACAGCCACAGTGGAAAAAGATGAAGAGGAGACCGTTCCGCAGGGCTTTACGACCTCGGCGTCATCAGAGTCGGGCGCCGAGATTTCCTGCGCCATCTTGCGCGGCTCGTCCAGTAAGTAACTGGGATCTCGCAGTGGCTTCCAGTTAGATTTCATCTCAGTTCACACCTCAGTGTGACATAAAATCCGCCTGTTACTCTTTGTCTCTCAATCAGGCCTGGAGTTGAGGCTTGCTCCTTGCCAACAGGCTTTGTTTTCCCCACATGGGAGGCCAGGCTAAGCTAGGCAAGGCCCAACAATGTTGTTGCAGAGTATCATGTGTAGATCACACAATAAATCTCTAAATTAGCCATTTAATGTCTTATCAAGTGTGAAAAGGAGAAGCTGGGGTGGAGGTGGGGTTGCAAAGCGGCTTGCAGAGGAAGCAGCAAGGGTAGACAGCTAAAGCAGATGAAATAAGGCGCCTTGCATGAGAATGCCAAAGAATGTCAAGAGAGGAATCAGCTGAGGCTTCAGCTGATCTGGGCGGGTTTGTGATATTGGGCTATATAGATAAAATTGAATTGAACTGAATTCTCATCAATCTCATTTCCAGAAGGAGCTGTCTTCAGCACCAGACATCAGACAGACTAAAGTTAGAAACTCGCTAGTGAAAAAGTGGAGAATTTAGCAGCTAAACGGAGAGATATTTTTCTCTGGAATTGGTGAAACAAGAGAGAGAAGGAGAGTTAAGTCTATCAGACGGTTAGAAACACAACTTTAAATGAATGGTAATGTTGCCCTGTGTCGGCTGGATATGTAATAAGCAGCTGTTTGCCACAACAACATTATAATGCCAGGCTTGTATTTACAGCTTATTGTGCTTCCCCCAAGTAAAAAAAAAAAAATCAATCAATGCAGTTTTAAAGGGAAAGTTAGTGGCCATAAGTGGTTATTCATGTTTGTTTTTCTGTATAAACGAAACGTGCTGTGCTGGATTGCAGTGGGTGGTACCAATTTATATTTTCATCAAGGCAGATTACTCGCAACTGTGCGTGAAGCTATAGTCTTATCTAATTCAAAATTTCTTGGATGCTCAAAAGTGTTTGGCATGGCAACGTCAAAGCATTTGTTACGTAGTTATCGACTGAATCATAGAAAGGGTTGTTTATTTACTTATTTATTTAAGATATTACTGCTGGCTCCATCACTTCTACTGCTCCTAATAGAAAATTCTCATTCATACATACGTGGAGTTTGATCTACATGGCTCATTATTATATTTTCCAAATGCTAACTGTGTAGCAATCATCAGTTTATAATAACCATCATATGGACGACAGTGACTGGTGCAATGAAAAACCAGTATCGGCCTTAATAGCATCAAAGCGATGCATCATTCTAACCATAGTTGAGACAGTGGAGGTGGAAGAGGCGATACATTTGTTGACTTTGTCACATTTATCTGTCTCTGTGTGTCTCCCTATCTCTCAACACACCATTCCTCAACCGTGTCCAACGGTGACAGCCGTGGGTAATGACAGTCGAACGCTTGCTCGCTCCTCATTTATTCGGAGCTGGCAGTGTTCGCCACAGTTCACAGTTCGCTCAGAACTCTTAAGTGCTTGTTAATTTAATATGCAAATAAGTCTCTTGTCAATCTGAATGAATTTTAATGAAAAAGCTCCTGCTTCCAGGGGGCTTCTGCAGGTTGACTGTGGGCTGTGTGTGCAGAGGAGGAAGGAAAAAGGCCAGGGGCAGGTTAAACAGGGAGCACGGGAGAGGTTCGGTTTAAAGGATAGCAGGGACAGAGAATGGAAGCCCAGATGGCACATATTGAACATGCATGGCGGCTGGTTGCAGCCTGAACATGTGTAACACATGGAGGTGATGCAGCTGTCACCTCCGCTTTGGTGTCCTGCGATCTGTGTCAGCCAGTGCTCCCAGCAGATAGAGCTTCAAAACAGAATCTGGGGTTATGAAAGGGAGCAAACACGACCCTCAGCTTGCACGAACATCATAGAGTGAAACACACACACACACACACACACACAGAATACTCTGTTAATGACAGACCTTAGCTCAACCTTTGCCTGCATATGGGTGGCGCAGTTTGGTGAAAGTAAGGTTAGCGTGTTATTGGGAAGGTGGGGGGTGGATTGCTGGTGGTGTTAAGTCAAGCAGGAACCCTCAATGTTGCTAATTTATTTACAGATTTAATTAGATGGATAGAGCCCTCACAGATATAAGAAAGAGAGGAGAGATGTTGCCAGCGTTACAGCACTTTAATTATGGTAGCAGGCTCCTGATCCCTGCGCTCCGCTGTCTGGGGAGCCAGTTAATTAAAATCCTCATTATTTTACTTTTAATTAGTTCCCCCCTCTTTTGTTTCCTTTCACCATATGGCCATGTTCCGTGGTCAAATTAACGTAATTGAGCTAATTAAGCCGATCACTTTAATTATTCAAAGCGTTCCGATTGGCCAGGAGAAGTTTTCTCCCTCTCCCCCCCCTGACATTCCTGTATGAGGCTTGGAGTTGTAAAGTAGCTCTCTTTTTTCATTATGCTCCTCTACTCGCACGCTGAAGGCGGTGAGTTATGGCTGCAACATGCCTCCCTTCCTACATGATCTAGCAGTGTCTCGTGTTTCATTCCCAATACAATGTGGGCTACGCAGCGCAGCACTGGAGACCTCAGCAAGTTCAAAGATGATTCAGAAATCATCAGAACATTTCAAACCCTTGTGTTTCACGTTTAGAAAATCCCATAGGGGACCTTAGATGACAAAAATGTCGATGTCAAAACACTGGCATAAAAATATTATATATTCGTATTATTTTTCACTTTCACTTGGTTAAGTTTTTAACCCACATCAGTCCTGATCATAACTATTAAATATTCAATCATTTTCAGAATTTTAACCACTTAAATGCCACTGTATTTGTCTAATGCCACTGTTATTTTTGATGACAAAAACACAAAATATTGTTTATTTTTCATTTACTAAATGCAAACTGGGTTTTTTGGGGGCGATTATCACACCCTGGGAAATGTCAATGATTAGCAACAACATTGTTACAACATTTATGCAATATTATGTTTTTTGTGCAGTGTCAGATTTTAAAATAGCTCACACTTGGGTCCCTAAGGACAAAAAGAGTAAACTTGACTGTATAGCGCCTTTCTAGTCTTCAGACTACTCGAAGAGCTTCCACACTACATGTGACATTCACCACGTTCACACACTGATGGCAGGAGCGAGCTGCCCATCAGTACAAAGTAATCTAATCATTCTCACACACACCAAAGGCACAGCCTCGGGAGCAATTTGGGGTTCAGTATTGTGGGCTTCGATATCGAACCGCCGACCTTCCGATTGGTGGACGACCCGCTCTGCCACAAAGCCACAAAGCCACAAAGCCACAGCAGCCCCAAACAGGGAGCAGGATGCAAACGCCCCTAAACGACGAAAACCCAACGCCAAGCTAGATAACGCCCATGCTGAGCATCAGCCAGACTATGGAAAATATCTATGCGTGGCAGCAAGCCTGCTGTAGACCTCTGAAATGTATTGTCTTAAGAAGGAGGATGCAGCATACACCCTGAACGAAGCCATGTGAATCTGTGTGTAGCAGCAAGCCTGCTGCAGACCTCAGGATACTGTTTTACTAGGATGCAAGCATAAATCCTGAAAGAGGCCATCCTACAGTTATGAGGAATGTTTACGTGTAGCAGCAAGCATGCTGCGGACCTCCGAATGTATTCTTACTAGTATGCAAGTATACAGCCTGAAAGAGGCCATCCTACAGTATGTGAAATGTTTATCTGCTGTACCAACCCTGCTGCGGACCTCGGAAATGTATTATCTTGAGAGCAAGGATGCAAGCATGTAACCTGAAAGAGGCTCTCCTACATTATGCGAAATATCTGTGTGTAGCAGCAAGCTTCAGTATTATTGTCTTACTAGTATGTAAGCATACATCCTGAAAGAGGCTATGCTACGGTAATGTGAAACATGTATGAGTAGCGGTGAGCCTGCAGTGTCTTAATAGGATGCACCATGCATCCTGAATGAGGTCATACCCCAGATATGGCCAAACATCGGGGACCATCGGTCGTTGTAAACCCCCCCAAAACCACTGAAAGGATTTCTTTCAGCATTTTCTCTCTACGCATAAAAGAGCGCCCCCACATGGCTTTGCATGATAGCTAGTTGCTGTTCAAATCCATGTTATGGAAAAACTTCTGAACTTTTGAATGCCACATTACGTAGAAAAGGAGAATAACCGCTCTAGTACAGTTTAATATGACTATTGATGCCCCATTAGTGTAGCGTCTGTACAAGCTAAGCTGGTGCATCACTACGGGTGTTGAGTAATCTCATGAAATTCAGCTCAAAAACACAGCATAATGAGCATTTCTTATTAAATACGGAGGTAACGACTAAAATAAAGTGAAAATAAAGTGAGAGTTCAATAATTCCATTTTGAAAATATTAATATTATAACAACAGTTGTTAACACCAACGGGAACTGAGCCCCGGGGTTCCCCTGCTGTTCAGACTTTAGTTCCCATCTGGTGACCCAAAGTAGACTGGACCGCCATAGAGGTGTACACGCTAACGCCGGCACTTTGTCTGACTCCAAACACTTGGCCTGGCCTCTCCACACAGAGAGGCATAGTTGCTCTACAGCGCTACAGCATCAGAAGGGCCTGGGCGAAAGGGAGGCAGCCACCGTGGTCTTCTGTATTACAGGAATGTCTGGGCAAGAAGGAGGCTCCACCGGTCCTCTTCCTCTTCATCGCGAGCGTCATAAAAATGCCCTGGCCTCATCTTGCGTCTTCGCACAGTGTGAGGTTGAGGAGCTCAGGCAATTACACTCATGTGCATGTGTTAATGTGATTAATTAGCAAGAATAAACACTTTCCTATGACACAGGCTACATGGTGAGCCACACACCTGCAGAAGCCCTGATAAAAGACGACGCCTCATGGCAAAGAGCCTTTTCACGAGACCTGCTAATTGGCATCTGAAAAATCCAGCTAATTAGGAAAAGGCAGATGAGGCCGGATTAGTTTGAATGCAAAGTGTAACTTGTGGGACTCGGGAATGTGCCGAGGTTTTACTTCTTCACCATCACGATACAAAGATAATTGTAATTGTCATCATTTGCATACGTTAATGAATTTGCGTGACGCCTCTTGATCAGACACGGAGTAAATAATTGATGCAGCATCAGCACCTACCATGACAAGTGGGACATTTTCAAACAGCTAAGTGCATTCAGGTGCGAGTTTGATGGCTGCCATGCTCCCGGGCAAGGCGTGAAGGTGCAGCAGATCCTATCTTCAACTGCCAGCCTCCAATGGTATGCTGAGACTAAGCTTTTACATAGCATTAAAAAGGCACACGGGGTTCGAGTGAGTGAGCTCAGGAAAAGAATTTTTTTGAAGCGATGTAGTGGCGGGGAACAGAAAGCTGCGATGGAAAACAAACCAGGCTGTGTGGGAGCCTTAACTGGAACATGGTAAACAGTAAATACATCAGATTGTTTCAAATGCCCTGGATGTAGAGGGGGGCACTCCCCTTTAATTAGCCTGCTTTCATATTAGGCTTTATTAGAGGCAGGCAGCCACGGGATATGCCTGAAGTTCGGCCTCCCAGGAGCTCCAGCAGCACAGATACAGGGCTCATGTTTAATTGCTTCTGTAAATGGTCAGAGCCCGAGCCCCCTAATTCCATTCCTCTGGGTAATCAGGCATGTTTTCACCACACAGGGCTAAAGATAGCGGGAGAGACAGTCACATCCACAGGGCTAGGTGCCATGCAATGCGATGACACTCTAATGGCGGTAAGGGGCCTCAAAATGACCTCAGCTCGCTTCATGAAATGTTACAGGAAAATCATTTTAATAGCATTGTTGTTTTCGACTCCAAAACTTCCTCTTTTTCTTCACACATTGAACAAGCATCTGGTAAAGAAATAAAACTCCACAGAAGAAAGAAAAACTAAACCTTCCCTCTAACATTTCAGTTATTTGTGCAGAAAGAAAATCAGTTATCACAGGTAGTAGCAACATTAGATTTAAATTTTTTTTTTTAAACTGTTTAAAAAATGTCTCTGATGCGGGTTTGAATCTCACTTCTGACAAACAGTTTTTAAACTAACCTACAGGTTCTCCTACGACTGAACCTTTTCAGATGCTTGCCTGACACCGATTTTATATTCAATCCTCGGTGTGTAAGATCCCAGAATAACATACAGAAGACAGAGATCAAGAGTTCATTAAAAACACTGACGCTAAGGGGAAACAAAGCCACGCGGCTTTGACGGTCACCTCACAGCAGTCCATCAAACGTTCAGTCAGGCATGTTGTTGCGTCTTCCAGCTGGCGCGCGCTTTTCGTCGCCGTTGTCTCCTCCAGCTTCCTCTTAATCCCGAAGGTGCAGCGTTCGCATGATGCACGGACCCCTTTAACACTGAACACAACAGCACCGTGACCTTGTATATTGCAGTACATTGCGCCTCTGATAGGGTGACGGACGGGCCAGTTTGGCGAGAAAGTGTGCCTGTGGGCGGCGGTGACGGTAGCAGGAGATGGGTAGCGCACCGAAAGGGGAAGCGAAGCTCGGGGAGGAAAGGCGAGGCCAACACGCAGCACTCAGCATACCTGCAGACGAGATCAGAGGGAGAAAAGGGTCAGGGTAAGTGCCACAACAAACTCTTCAGCTCCATTTTTATGACCTTCTGGTTGGGAAAACAAGGTCCCACAGCTGTTTCTGTTTTCTTCAAATTCAAGCATCTCTTCATTTTAAATTCCAGTTCATTTCAGCTTCTAGCTGCACCACATAGCCAAATAAAACCAAATATATTGTATAATACCTATTTGAAGATTAATTAATCGGAAATAAACATGCAATATGACATAAAAGCATTTGTTAGATCAATAATGCACCAATTGTAAAGAGCATTGTACCACCAGTAGCTTTTTCCAGTTCAGTTACCAAGTGGCATTTCAGGTCTTCAAAAATCTTGGTTTTTGATCATATTTCCTAAGTAGCAATACCAGACTACATAACACTGCATTACAAGTAAATACATTCAAAATGACACTTAAAAGTAAAAGTAAACAAGTATTAACAGCACAATGTACTTAAAGAATCAAAAGTTATAGTGTTTATTATGCAGTAGAATAGTGCCTATCAGTTATGTTATTATATGTAATCACTAAAGACAGTGGCAAGGATTATTATCACTGATACATGCATTTTAATGTTGTAGCTGGTCACGGTTGGAGGGAATTCCAAACAATCCGTCACATCCTGTGGAGCAGTTTCATAAGCTGATGATATGGTCTGTATATAAAATACGAATGTGTAAAAAGTGACTCGGCCCTCTGATGAATGTCGTGAAGGAAAACGTACGACATGTCCCCCGGAGAGGCAGTGGAGTAGAATGACAAAATAGCGTGAGATGAAAATACTCAAGTATTCCGCCACTGCCATTTGTATGTGCATTATCTTTTCTGTCTTCGTTCTCATGTTACCTTTTCAGACTCTAACAATGGTGGTTTCTCGTTACTTGTGGTGTTTACACTTTTGGTCGCATAATGAAAACGGCACCTCTAATCTGTCTGTATTCACATTTTTACCCAATTTGCTGCATAATTGTGGCAGCCACGTTCCTCGTGGGGGATTAACATATTCTATTATTCGCATGGCAAGCCCCTTTAGTCACCTTCTGGTCTGTCAGCAAAGAGTTGCTCTGAAGTGGAGACAGGTGACTGTTGAGCAAGGCAGCGCCGGGCCTGTCGTGCTCACAGAAGATTGTGCCGTTGATGTAATGGAAGCGATCGCCGGGCATCAGTCTGTTTCTACAGGTGGCGCAGCTGAAACACTGCAGAGGGCCAGAAAAACAAAGGGTCAGAAATGGAAATGGAAAAGCACTGCTGCAGCACATTCACATACTATGGGCATGAACATTGAAATGACATTTAGTGAGCAAAGTACAGAGCGAAACTACGAGTTTGTTTGATTTGACTTTCACTAATTGCGTAACCATGCTTGCCTTTTGAGCAGTAGTACTATATCGGCATACTTAATGCCCACTTCAAAGTAAAATTCCCTGAGCCGATACACTGGGGCGCTGCACTGGGATCAGCTGGGCAGAAACAGACATGGCTCAGAATGGAAAGGTATTGCGAGGTAACGCAGAAGTACTGCAAGAAAACGCAAAATTTATGGCGAGGAAATGCAACAAAAAAAAAAAACAAAAAAAAAGTGTGCTTTGACCTTTAGAGGGCTCCGTAGAAAAGTGACCTGATGTGAGCTATGGAAAATGGATGGATAAATATGAATATAAAATATAAAACACTGAGGTCTAATCAGTTGGCAAAACACCTTTTAAAGCTCTTAAAACGTGTCTAAAAAGCGAGCACATGAGGCAAAAAGAATGGAGGGCGCAATGGTGGCGACATATCTTTCCCATCTCATTGTCTCTCGCCACCGTATCCCAGATGTTCCTGTCAAACAGGCAGCGGGAGACACGGTGTGCTGATGTGAGAGCTGGGGATTCACCTTGAGGTGGTAAACATTCCCCTGCGCCCTCATCACCATTTCGTTGGCCGGGATCGACTGGCCGCAGGTGCTGCACGCCCCGCTGTGCCCGAACAGTCTGCAGACACGAAAACACAAGATTGCTCGGTCTGTGCGGGCCCCCACAATCAAACGCCGGCAGCTTCCTCTCCTCCACCTCCCTCCTCCTCCTCCTCCGCCACCCCTTCCTTCCTCTCACCTGATGTAGTCGCTCCGGCACAGAATCATGCCCCCTTTGCTGTAGCAGGTGGTGCCAATGTCCCCCAGCTGGGCTTGGCAGCAGGAGCACTTGAGGCAGCGGGTGTGCCAGTAGCGCTCCATGGAGAAGAGAAGGAAGCGGTCTGCAATCTTTCCCCCGCAGCCTGCACACAGCCTGGGGGCCGGCGGCACCACCGACGCTTGGCTGTTCACCATGCTTATGTGGGCCCTCAGACGCTCCTGGACACAGAGTAGAGGTTTGACAACTGAGACCGGTGGCTCAGCCACGTTCACTTTAGCACCTTCGTGAGACAACATAAACACTCTTACAGTGATTCCTTGTAAGATGTCTGAAAAAATAGTCTTAAAAGAGTCAGTTTTGTGTAAAATATGTTTATTTCTTGTTTCCATCGGTGGATATTACACTGTAATATTAACCTCAACCGGTTAACCCACTTTGTACATTACGCTTATTTAATTTTGAATTCATACTTATACCCACTTTGTAGCTACCTGTATTACATTATTGCTTTTTGCTTAACACTTCCATTCTCGCGTGCACCGACGTGACAGTGAGCTGCTGTCACAAAGAGTTTCCCCTCGGGGATCAATAAAGTACTTCTGATTCTGATTCACTGAGCAATAATTACAAGTAACTACACACACATCGGCCATTTCCACTTGCCCTGACCTATACACCAACACACTGATCAACACATAAGAGAATAATTATAGTAACACTAACATCTAATATTTCCACTAATACTACTAGTTTCCACTGACACTGCTCTGTACACGAGATGCCACACATGCAACGTAAACTGCATTAGAATGATGTTCTCTATAGCTATAACTTGAATATATCCAAAGTAATCCTCTTACTGATTTGACAAGTAGAGTGGATTGGGGGGGATTTAAATTCCAGGCATTAACATTATGTCAGACATGTATTTTGTTTGAGGGGGGGCGAAAGTCTCCAAATGGGACTTTTGTATGGGTGCCAGTAGTGGGACTAAATGTAATCCTAGGAGCATTATAAAAGTATCTCATCCAGCATTTACTATATTTTACTCTGCGTGGTGTGTAAATTGTGTTAGCCTAACTGAACCAGGAGATGGTCTCTTAAAGGAAAGCTTTATTCGGAAATACAGAGGGGGGGGGGGGGGGGGGGGGGAAAAAAAAAGAAAAGAACCGTTCCTTTGCCGAGCCAAAGGTTTCCCCCCTGCTTTCAAGTTTAAGAGGGAGGAAAAAATATCAGAAAAAAA
>CM022476.1:29209043-29240075 GCA_011952105.1 Coreoperca whiteheadi
CAAAAACTGCACAAGGAGACAAAACACTTTCATAAATGACAAAAAAGCATTTTCAGAAATGTCCAACATTGCTTTCTTTATCAGCAGTGAGGATTTTACTGACCCAATCCTTGCACCAAACTTTCATTTGTTTTAAGAATTCTAAGACTTTGAGATTCAATCTTTAAATTCAGCAGATGGGTAATTTAAATAGTAGGCTACATACATCAAAAGGTGTATTCATTTACCACATGTGCATCTACACCTTATTATTTATTATTTATATTATTTATAAATGACATTCACAAATGGTTAATTTGATGTTTCAGTACCTTTAAAAGTTACTGATTCACAGGTTCTACACATGTAAAGATTTAGAGTAGTTACTACGGAACAAATGGAGAACTGTCTATTAGATAACGCTCAGTTGTTGAGTAACTCTTAATTAAATGTCAGACTAGCTATTAAATAGTTAGTGATTGGTTAATTGAGAAATAAGTGAGGAATTAATTTGGAACGACCTGATTATTGATTAATTGTTAATAAGTACCTCCCTAATAGTTCCATTTAGGGAGCTATATAGTAGATATTGATTAATATCTGAAGAACAGACTGCGAGATCCTATATTAATGAATCATTAGGTAATGATTTCGTCATGAATATCTGTGAATCGATCGTACTGACAACTTTCTTCATGAGTCGTTCCTGATTAACTCCGTTAATGAATGTGACAAACACAAAGATGTACTGTTCTTCAAAAAAAAAGATTTCATAAACACGTTTGATTGTTTTGTTGTCGAACCTATTCGTCGCTGTCTGCTCCACATTGACGCAGAGCTCTTTTGCATTTGCAATGCCCCCCCGGCAGCCTTTTTTTGCAGCCACAACTTAAGAGTTCAAGGATGGACAGGCTTGCCTGTGGAAAAGTTGACCACAATGGTCTCCAGTCGGTTGGGTCCGTCCAACCCCAGTCTGTAAGGAGAAGGCGTATTTGGTGCCACCTCAGGTGCTCGTCCCCAACAGTGTCCTCCTTGGTACACTGCTCTTGTGAGATGCTGCGCTGTGGACACAGATGTCGTGGTCCTAGAGCTGGATACTGAGGAGCTGTGAGTGACATTTAGGACTGGCAAGAACTTCAAATACATACCCGCCCATGATTGCCAAGTCTCACGGTCCTGACAAATCCATGGCCCTTCCTGTGCTGCATGCCTTCTCTGGCTGTGACACAGTATCTACACTTTCAACCGGGGGCAAAGAGACAAACATGGGACATCTGGAATTCCGATGACGTGGCAAACAAGGCCTTCGTGGCTCTGTCAAAGGCTCCAAAAGGCATTCCAGAGGAGGGAATTTCCATTTTGGAGTGCTTCACAATTCTCCTCTTCCATCGCACAGCTCGTCTTGAGTTCTTCACAAAGAAAGGAAGAGGAATGGAGCATATCCCCCAACAAAGGATGCACGGGTGCAGCCCTTCAAAAGAGCAGTGTACCAAGGAGGAACCTCTTGGGGACTAGCACTTGAGGTGGCACCAAATATGCCTTCTCCTTACAGACTGGGGTTGGAGGGACCCAGGCGACTGGAGACCTTTGTGGCTTCCACAGGCAAGCCAGTCCCTCCTTGAGCTCTTAAGTTGTGGGTGCTAGAAGGCTGCCGGCGGCATTGCAAATGCAAAAAAAGCCTCCTTAAAATGCACAGCTCTGTGTCGATGTAGAGCAGACAGTGAGGAATAGGTTCAACAACAACAATCAAACAAATGTGTTTCTGAAATAGGTTTTTGAAGCACAGTAAATCTTTGTGTTTGACACATTCTTTTTAAGCTAAATTGCTACGGCCACATTGAATATTCTAATATTAAAGGTGGGGTATGCGATTCTGGAGAAATCCAATACCATTTTTTCAGGGCACAGACTGAATGGACAGGTAGAGGACCGTGAGAAACAAAGACGTCTATCGCATTAGAATCGCATACCCCACCTTTAATACTCTTTACAGTCACGGTATTGTCAGGGTTAATGAACAAAATGACTAAGCTATTAAAACTCTACACAACATGCATGCAACAGACATGATATTATAAAGTCTAGCCTATAGGCTCTCAGATACTTTCCTTCTCACAACGTCGCTGAATTCACCATTAACTATTCATCTGAACAGTTTATGGTGTTGTTTATGGCGTCATTGTAATTCGTGATCATCAAAACCGGTGTAGACATCACCTCTTCTGTGTTATCATGTTTGGTTCAGGCGATATGATGCGAAATACATCATTCTGTTATGGTGGAAAAGTAAAATGGTCGCCATGGCTGCCACGCGGTGTTTATGCGATGGCTCCATTTCGAAATATGTTTAGGGCCCTAACATGTACGAGCGTACCAAGTTTCATACTTTTATGAAAAGCAAATCAAGTCATCGACATCATTTTCACATATCACCTGGATTAAAAGAAGCATGGCTGAAGTTGATGGGCTAGGGATTCATCGTTGCTCAGGGACATCTCAACAGGGCAGATCAGGTCTCAGTAGGTCTGAGGTCTTAGTCAGTTCATCAACCTGCCACCCTGCTGTACTTCCAGTAGAGATCCAGTAGAGGACAGCATCCTATAATGTTGCAAGGAGCAGCCATTGACAGGTTTGTACTGTACATCCTAAAATATGAGTATAAATATGACAGAATGAGTGAAAAACCAATCAGAGCCGGAACTGCATGAAGCAACAGAAAGTTGTTGTTTTTCAAATGATCAGCAATCAGGTTTATTTTCCTGATATCAATGGATATACCAGGCTTCAACTCTGTTTTCATCTTTAAATAAACGTACTATATTCGGTGTTGCAGAAATAAATAAAAAATGTTTCTACCAAAAGTGTTGAGTGTCAATAAATCAATATATGTATATTCTGTTGAAGTATACTTAGGTACTCAGTTTTTTATTCTGTTGTTGTTTTCTGAAGCACTAACATGTTCATGACATTAACTCTAACAAAACTATTATCACCCCTAAAGAAATAATAATAATCAGTATACATTACTGTATGATTCCCTGTGCCATCGGTGTGTGAGTGTGTGTCAATGGTTACTTTGTTCTGATGGGCAGTTAGCTCCTGCCATCAGTGTATGAATGTGTGTGAACGGGGTGAATGTGATATGTAGTGTGTGTGAAGCGCTTTGAGTATTCGACTAGAGAGAAGACTAGAAAAAGACTAAGAAAGGCACTAATCAAGTACAGTCCATTTACCATTTACCATTCCCACTTAAGGATGTGGCGTTGTAGTTTCTCACTATGACCACTGAAGGAAAGTGATGATTTCTGTTGGTTAATTTCCGATGTATTCAGTTTGGAACAGTTTAAACTGGTTGGGAGACAGAAGACCTGTTATTGTTATAGTTGATATAAACACTGTGCTGTAAGTATTACGGTTCCTCAATGTGACCACTGGAGGGAAGTGAACTCTCATGATTCTGAATACACTCACCTCAACCATCAACTCCACCAGCATCAATGCAACTCTGTTTTAACATTTCTGGTGAAAACTGTCATGATAAAACAATCAATTAGACTAAAGCATATTTCAAGCCTTTTTTTACATGACACAGCAATCTGCAATCTGCAGAGCTCGTGCTGCAGCGGTCTCCAGTTCCTGAGCTGTGGCAGTCACCTGTTCCAGAGTTGCAGCGGTCTCTCGTTTTAGAGCTGCGGTGGTTTCCTGTTCCTGAGCTGTGGCGGTCTCCTGTTCCTGAGCTGTGGCGGTTCCTTGTTCCTGGGCCACAGCAGACACCTGTTCATGATGGGCCACAGCAACCTCCAGTTCCTGCTGATCGGCAGCTTCCTCCTGTACCTGTGTTGCAGCAATCTGCTGAGCCTGAGCTGTAGCAGTCCTCAGTTCCTGTGCGGCAGCAGCCTCGTGGCTTCACCGGCTCCTTTGCCAGCCTCCCAGCTGCCAGCTTCTCGTCCTGCTGCCCTGTCACCAGCCTCCTGCTCAGATCTCCAGCTACTGGTCTCTGGTCCCGCTTTCCAGCCGCCAGATTGGACATCTGGTCGTCCTCCTGAGTGGCTCCCATCTACGTCACCAGCATCCGGGTCACCCTCCATTCCTGCTGTGTCCTTCGGCCCTGCCTCCTGGTCACCCTCCAGACCTGATCCGCCCATCTGTCCAGCCCCTAAGCCATCCGCCTGAAATCCCTGGCTCCGTAAATTATTGTACTGCACCTGCTCTGCCTCTGAGTCTGTTTGGGTCCTATTACTTATATTCCTTGGTTAATCTGCTTGCCAACAACAAGAGCCACACGTAGACCCACATGTTCTACCTCCAGGACACACCTGCCAGCAATGAACTGACTCAGCTTTTGCCAAGCGGAAGAAAATGAGATGACATGAACATGGTAAACATACATCAGCAAGAGATAGCTACAAAATGACCAATAAGGTGGAGCAGGGGAACAAGAGGATTGGAACCAGAATTTATCATAGGAACCAACACTGTAGTAGTAATAGTAGCAGCAATAGACACAATTGTAGTCGTAGGTTTAGTCGTGGTAGTCCTTTGAATCAGTTTTGAGGTCACAGTGGGCTCCTTGACAGTGAATACTCAATCTAGACAGGATTCTATGTAGAAATACATTTACATTTACATTTAGTCATTTAGCAGACGCTTTTATCCAAAGCGACTTACATGTGAGGAAGACAATGGAAGCAAATTATAACAACACAAGGTAACAAAAAGCATAAGTGCACCAGAAACTAGTCTGATAAGTGAAAAGGCGTTCCACCAATCTGGAAGACAGTCTTAAAACACATAGGAAAGCCTGAAAATAACAAGACACATTGCTGGTTGATAAGTTTTTATTTGATAAACAGGAGTTTACAGACAAAAACAATTAACACATTTAACATGTCTTAAATATATAGTATCACTTATGCCCTCAAAATAAGGGACACAGAAAAATACAATAATCACACCCCGAAAAATGAGGTGATCCTACAATTTACTACTCCACAAGCAAGAGTGAAGTCTATATACTCATTCTCTGTAAACTCTGTTGTGAAACAGACCAAAAACGTTCATCTACACACACACAGTTAATTCCAAAATCAATACATGTGTAGGAAACATTGTATCACAACGGGCAGGCAATAATGAACACACAGTCCGTAGTCACTAATGAATATTTCTTTTATCTAGTTCTTCTGTATTCATTTAAAATGCACGTCCATAATTTGACAAAGCGTCACGTCGCCCTCTGTGGAGAGGACACAGTGTTACTGATAAATAAAAGAAGTTTCAGTAAAAGCTCTCTGCCAACAGCCTGACACAGTAGTACACTGCAGTGTGTTGACCTCAGTGCTGCTCTGGAATCTAAACAGGTAACACACCTCTAGTGTGGACAAACCGATGTCATCGTGGCAGGGGCTTAAAGTGCAAGCGAGCGTATTGCCAGGTTGGGGAGGGGGCTGGCAGCGGCTCAACCAACTAACAGACAGGGTTAAGGTTTAGGGACGGTGAAGTGCAGGGTCTTTGAGCAGTGTGCCAGGCCAGGGCTGGGCATGATGAGTCAGCCTCGGTGCCTGAAGCTGTGGACATCGTTGTGGAGACTGACTAAAGGGCCGGAGGGCTCCCCTTGTACGCGGCAGATTGCGTTGCAGCTGCAGTGCCGGATCCACATGATGTTTCTGTAAAAGCCCTCTCCATCGGGGCAGTGGAAGCGGAGCCGCACAGTACGGGTGAGTGAGGGTGTGCAGCAGTGGTCACTGGTGCAACTCCCACAGGTGCGAGGGCGGTACCGCTGGGCGGTTGAGCATCCAGCAAAGGTGATTCTGACCGGTTCCTGGGGGCGTACGGTTCGCTGACACTTCTTCCCCTTCTGGATTACAGAAACAATAAAGCTCCTATTGAATTTTCATCAAGGGACAATGCAGTGTTTATTGATTGACTTATTTATATTTTAGTTATTTCATTTTCCACGCTGAAATCACATTAACTGAGAAGACTAACTGACAAAATAGTCATCTCAATGCAAATTGAGACGGGATTGTAATGTAATACCCTTTAAACGCTGCAAATATTATGTTTGTCTCCATTATTCTTTCATTTCCTAACGGGTTTTTTTTGTTGTTGTTTACCTTGCTAGCTACAGGAAGCTGCAGCTCACATTTCCGGATCTGGCACAGTCTGGTTTCTCTGACCAGCCGACAGTCCGGGTTGTTATTGGTCACTCGGCTTGAAATGCCCATCCCACATGTGGTGGAACACTCGGTCCATTCTGTGGTTTGTGGGAAACAACTGGATCGGAGTAACACTTCAGACATTGGGAAGGACACCATCTCTGTTGGAAAGCCCAAAAACAAAAGGCAATGCATTACAGTCAAACAATGAATCCCAGCAAACATTCAGGCATTAGGACGTGTTTGTAAAGCAATTGTCATCTATATATTCATGACCTTCAGATTAAATTATACTTATGTAATACTATTATTTTGCCCTCAAGTAACCTGAGGATGGACGTGTCAGTCAGTTGGTTGTTTGGTTTTTCCACACGCTCAGGCCCTGAGCCTGATATCTCAACAACTACACGACACATTTTCATGAAATTAGTTGTGAACATTTATGGGCCTCAAAAGATGAATCAAAGATTTTGGCGACCCTTATGATTTTCTACTGTAGCATTACTACAAATCTAACATGAAGGATGGCATATTTACTGAGCACATTCATACTCCCCTTTTCCATTTTGTACTTTGAGCTTTCTTGTAGTACCACCCTCAGAATAAAATGTCAACTTTGCTCACAAGATGACATATCTAATTGACAGAAGAAACACACCATGCTTGTTTCGTTTTTTTGATTAAGATTTTTACATTCACACATAAAAAGAGATTCCTGGAAAGTACGAAATCAGAACTGATATTTGATATATATACATTCATTATGAAATGTAAGAGTGATGGCCCGTGGAAAATTTATGGTCTGAAGCCTCCTTCAGACCATATTTCAGACTGATCACAATGGCTGAAAATCTCCCAAAAATTCAGAAACACTGAATAAAACTTCACTCGGACCTCTGGATCTGCAAACTGGCTTCTTCCGTCTCACATAGTAAAAGGTGTCAATTTGGATACATGCCAGACAAGGCCAAAACTTTCCACCCCGGAGAAAAAGACATGTCTTGTCGTGAGGAACAACAACATTTAATGACAATAAATTGACTATAGATTTGTTAATTACTGTGTGTCAAACCAGGAAAAAGGAAGAGGACCCAAGCGCAGAAAAGGCAGATATAGTTAAGTGATTTAAATAACAAAGTTTCAGCCCGACAGATCAAAAAATAGGGGAGCAGGCAATCTGACACCGGAAACACAGGCTATACACGCTGAGGAAGGGGCGATAAGGAGACACAGGTGAGACCAATCAAGACAGGTGAAAACAATCTAAGTAATCAAAGACAGGACGCAATACTAAAACCATGTGAGGGAGGGAGACTATTTCAAAATAAAACAGGAAATGACTGACCATAAACCCGAAACCATGACCACTCTTTCTTCTCTCACCCCTTTATGTGGTCTGAGATAAGGTTTGCCAAACGCCTGTCGTAAAGTTGAAAAGCGTAGTTGGGACAAAGTAACTGTGATCATTCTTGCTTTTTAACCCAAGTCTGAATTAATGTGAATAAGCTATATAACCAATCACCCAACCCAGCTAACATGTTTCCTAAATGTACGATCCAACTTTTATTTTTGTAGGACATGAAATGAGCAAGTTGTTGATTCAGGGAGTTAACCTCTTGTTTACCAGGTGACAGCATTGCCAACTACTGTCCAACAGAGAGAGGTCTCTGCAGCAATCACGACTATGAATCTGTATAATATTGTAGCACACTGTATTGTTTACCATATGCCACTTATTAGTAGCATTAAGAATGTGTGTTTTGACAGTTAAAGTCCATTAAGCCACTTGAAACCAGCCGCTTGAAAGAAAAGACTTTCTGAAAGAAGCCTCAACATTGGCTGAGTTCTAACACAACAAAAGGCTGAAGAAACTTTAAATCCTGCATCCCCTAGAGAACTGAGCCAGCAGCATTTTGGCCTGGGCCCCTTTGCTGTCTGCCCTGAACGGAGACTGCCGGACCAGCCAGGAGACCTCATCAGCTTTGTGACATCACGGAGTCACCTGGGAACGACCTGCTGGGCTCCTAAATCACGGAGACATTTCGTTCTTGCACACGCCGGAAAGCCAGGGGTAAAGTCTCATCCCTGCCAGCACTTCAAGACAGTAGGTTTTGCTCTGATAAAGCATTGATTTCGAAATAAAATGAACAAATTCCCTTTAAGATAAGATAATTGTCCAAGCGTTGATTTTAATCATCAAATCACATACCTCCGCTCACTATTGGCAAAAACTTAAGGTTTACCTCATCATACAATATCTTTAGTCATCTGTTGTTTATTCTTTATATCATATACTCATATACTCAGTTATAATGCATTTAACTCTAAATAAATGTCGTCATTTAATCAGTAAGAAGTTGTCTGTGTCTTTTCTTCGAAGCCTAAGATAAGGTCGATCTTTCGAAAAGAATTGAGACTGATAAATTTAAGGATTAATTTGGTTCCCGATTTATTAGGTGGTGCCCCATAAAAGGAGTGTAATTAATAATTAGCTATTAACATAATGTTGGTGCTGGGCATCAGGAACAGCATCACTGGGGTATTCTGGGATGTTTACCTCTGAACGTGGCCCCTCCTGTGGCTGCTGGATGCCGAGGCTGTGGCTGGGCCTGCAGCAGGGCACTGATGTGGTTGGGAAGGGGCTGGTTGTCTGGCAGGGAGGCGTGCGTCAGCTTGTCAGGCTCCTCGCCGATGTGGTTGTCGTCGTCACACACCCATTCCTCGCAGCAGCCGCCCTCGGGCCTGGCTAGGCGGGGCCGCAAGCAGCGCCAGTCGGGCAGGGGCACTTGTGGAGGACAGAGGGGCATGCAGCCCACGACCCCATCCATACAGGTGCATTGGTGCTGGCAGGTGGGCTGGAAGTCCTCACTGTGCTGGTACACCTGCCCGCCGAACTCGCAGGGCAAACCCTGGGCCTCAGCTGTCAACAAGCACACACACACAACAAGACACAAAGCTTGGAAGAGAGACCTTGGACCTTCATAGAAGGACACAGTACACAAAACTTATAGGATCAAACTGCGCATATCGCTGCTCTTGCGGAGCCACAAAACATCTTATACAACTGCTGAGCGGTACTTCCCAGCAGTATTCAGGGTAAACTGATCGTCATATGTAAAATCATTAGAGTGGTCCTTTAATATGTCCTTTTTTTTAACGGTCCAGTGGACCCTTAAAATCAACTAATGCCTACATGACATGAGATGTGAGCTGTTCAAACAAGGAGGAGGGATTTTTTTTTCTCATCTGATTGTTTCATTTGGGGGATTTTGAGAGTTTTGAAGAAATTATGCAGTATTTCACGAGAAAAAAACAAAACAATTAAGACAAAAATCTGAAAAAGAAAAACCTTTTTTTTCCTGCCTTGGTGACCCCAGAGATTTTTCTTAGGGCCTCTTGGGGGTCTCACTGATCTATTTCTTAGTACTTTGGCTGTGTTTCACATTGTTCTCTTTCAATATTTCACTACATGCAGTATTTACTTTCCATTAGATGCACAACATCCAAACAACTAATACTTTTTGGGATTTAAGTGAAAAGCTGGGTTTTTTTCAACAAAATTTACATATGAAAATAAAGTTGAAAGTGTTGTTTAGTTCGGTTAAATAATGTGCCTCTGCTTAGCCTAGTCGCTGGCCTAACCTCGACACAGTCCTCTCTCAGGGTCTCCTCGAGCCCCCAGATGGCAGCGTAGCCCCTTGATAAGATCACACGGTTCTGTGGCGCTGCAGTCCTCATTGAACTGCCTAGCACAAACTTTACAGCAGCCACAGTGGTCGGTCACCCAGCTGATGCCCGGTGGGCACAGCGGAGGCGAGGGGGTGCAGGAGCACTCAGATGGGCAGTCACCTTCTGCCTAAAGACAAGGGTCAGAGGTCAGGTCAGGAGATGATGAAATCTAAATAATAAGATAACAGTTTGTCCAATATTATCTACAATAACTGAACAATAGGAAATTTCACAAACAGAAATTAATACGGGGAAGCTTTAAAAGCAAGTGGCCACAAGTCACAGCAACTCACCATCACCGTGGCGCTGCCGAGCATAAACAGGGCGGAAATGATCTGCTGCAAAGTAACAGGGCTAAGCATCCTGCCGCAGGATAAACAAAAAGAGAAAACTGATAAAACCTTTAAAAATTAATAAAGAATTGTAGAAGAAAAGAGTCTAGACAGACTGCTCCCAAGGGGAGAGAAGTCTTGTTTGTCAGCTCCAGGATAAAAATGTGTCCTCAGTTCAGAGTCTGTGTACAGAGAGGTTCCACCCGTCTGCTCTTGCTTGCTCTGTGCACAGGTCAGCACAGCTCAGCTTTACTTCAGAGAAAGGTTTCCCTGTGCTGGGTCTGTACTTATAGATACATATGCACCGCCCCCGTGTGATATCATCAGCTCTCCTCTCAAGACAGTTGGAGAGTGTCCAGAGGGAGAGAGGCATGTTCAAATCTCAGCGTAATTGTGGACATGTGACCTCAGGGAGAAATATCAAGGTGTCAAAATGTATGCAAGAGACAAATCTTTAAGACAAATTATTAACAGTAACTGGTATTTCCATGGAACCAAATGTACTGTACTTCAACCTAACCCTCCCGCATGTACCCAGGGTGCTTTGACAGGTTTGCTCATATTTGACAGATGTCTGCAAGAATAAAAAAGAAAGCAGTGGTAGGACAGATATAATGGAACACCTGAGTAGGGAATCCCACTCCATCATGGTCAAGTCTTTAACAGGGGAAGTGGTGATGTGGAGAAAATCCCTTTAAGCAACTCTTCCACCAGATCTGGCCAACCAGCTGGGGTCTGTCCTCTCCACCGCAGTGTGCTGTGGGACTCCGTGCTCAGGACATCCTGTGTTCCCTTCATCTCTTTCCTAACGGGCTGCATTCCAGTAAAAGTCGGACCTATCGTCGGGTTCCCATGATTGGTAGGAAAAACTCTGCATTCCCACTGTCATCACAGGGGCGTGTAAAAGGTGTTTTGTTGAAGAGCAGGAAGGTCCTCGCATTAAGCGTTGGCTCGCACTGTCATGGGAAATGTAATTTGGCACATTTGATAAAGCCTCTGAAGGTCTCCCTTTGTTCCCTGAAAAACACAGAGTGTATACAGTCTGCTGAGAACTATGGATGCAACAAATGTTGTAATACATCAAAAGAAAAAACAAGATAACTATATATATATATCATAATTATATAAGATTATGGATATGATGCAATAATTCTGCACGACATAATTACAGAAGAACTGAGTAGCGCTGGCTTTCTGTGGGACCCTCTGACTAGAACACAGGTCCCTATGAGCAAAAAGCTCAGGCTTCAGGCGGCTCTGAACACTAGCTTTCCAACGTTTGTTTTCTACTTCTGTGCAGAGCTGACGTCAGCCCAACTCGGGCGTCATGGTGATCGGTCATCTGCGCTCATCTGTATCAAGGATGCTCTATGACGTTACATTTCTAAACGGTCGCTATCTGTATTGACGACTCATTCGTTTTCACCATTCTTTTGTTCATGAAGTATAAAAAAACAAAACAACAAAAAGTACAAGGACACGCCGCGCGCTCAGTCTGTCGCTGTTTGACCGCTCTGCTCATGACGCCGAAGTCAAGTGTGGAGATGGGTCTGGCTACGTGACACTTCTCTGCTCAGGACTACTCTTCAAGTTTTTGGAGGTTTTTCAGTTTGTTTCTCACAGAAAGTTCTTTTTTAGCTGCGAAGTAAAAGTTAGTTAGTTTCTTTTTACTTGTTGCAAAAGTAACTGCTAACTACTTCCGACCACTGTAGCTGCCGTTAGCTCTGTTAGCCGTGCGTTGAGGCAGAGCAGCCGAAAGGGCATCAGAGGAAAAACCAAAGTCGGTGAATAAAAGTTGTGTTTTTGTACAGTAGGCAGGGCAGATCCTTTCTCCAACCTAAGTCTTGTCTTATTTGTGGTCTGATAAACTGTAAATTCATCCAGTTCAGCCCGCTTTATCGCTATATTCCAAACTAAGTTACTGTAGCCGTCATATGCGACCCAGCACAAAGGAAAGACAATGATGATGTGGTGCGGGCTCACAGCACTGGGTGAATAAAAAAACAGCAGCTCGCTGCCCTCAGCAGGCTTCCGGGGAGTTGGCCAATCAGAAAAAAAGTGGGCTTAGGGAGGCGGGCCTTAAAGAGACAGGAGCTAAAACGACTTGTTTCATACAGAGGATGAACTGAGGGTCTGAAAGGGCCAGTATAAGATAAATAAGGATTTTTTTATAACTGTGAATCATTCAAAGCTACTCTAGTGGAATCCCAGAATAAAAAATATAGAGCTGGAAATTAGCATAAAAGGTCCCCTTTAAAGGGATAAGGCAAAATAAAACAATATTTCTGTTACACAAAATTGTGTTTTCGACAAAAACAATCACACCAGATGTCTGAGTCCACGTCAGATCATATCACGGGACCTTCCTCAGCAGAGGGAGTTGCCCAATTGTCATGGAAATGTAGATTCTCAAATTTTCTATTTTTCTGTGCACGTTAAGGACTTCTAGTTCTTGCCCATGTTGGTGTTCTGGAGTCGCTGTTCTGGAGACTGAAGGCTTTTAGCCAACATAGACAAGTTGAAGTTTCAAGTCACCCATGCTGGGTGAGCTCAGAAGTATTGTATACTACAGTGATGTCAAAGTGTACTGACACACCCTTGAGTATATATCTACATCAGAGCGGCAAGGTGTGTGGAGGTCAGCAGAAACAAGATTTTAAACTGCTGTTGAGTTTTTCTTTAAACTTGCAATAACTGATTTTTTTCAGTTGATATGGCGAACTTCTTAGCAAACAGTTTATTAACACATCCAGCTTATATAAAGCATTAGCACGTGTTACTTTCCACCTGGTGAATGTAAGATGCAATATTCACTTTTCTTTTCGCTCTGTTTTGGTTAACATACCAGCACAGTCCATGTACCCTCCATTTACCATTTACATATTCCTGAGGTAAATATTTGGCTCTATGCAAAATGATCCACTATGTTCACCAGCTAACTTTGTCCGTCTGCTGTTTGGTGCAAAGCAGGTAGGGCACAGTGGGTTCATCAGAGCTTTTTCAATTAAAACAGCTCCCTGCTACAGCTGAAAATGACGCTATAAGAGCAGTTAGAGTGATCTAAAACAGTAAAGTTGTGGCCCAGAAAGTTTGAAAAAGGATATGTATCTATTCTCTTCACTTATGCTTTACAATCTATATTTTGTAATTATAATTGTACATACTAGGATCTTCTGTTGCAAATCTATTCTGTACACACGACATTTATTGCATGTCCATCTTGGAAGAGGGATCCCTCCACTGTCGCTCCTCCTGAGGTTTCTTACATTTCTTTCCCTGTTAAAAGGGGGTTTGTTGGGTAGTTTTTCCTTATTCGAATCGAGGGTCTAAGGACAGAGAAGTCATATGTTATGCAGATTGTAAATCCATCTCAGGCAAATTGCGATCTGTGATACATTATTAGGCCATATAAATAAAATTGAATTGAATTGAACCCATAGAAATATTGATCATAACTGGCCCCAAACCAAAATGTTTGGGCGCCACTGATTTATAAAAGGAATCTGGCATTAAAGAGGTCATATTTAGAAATTATTTAAAGATGAAAAAGACTAACCTTAGCCCCCCACCACAAGCCCACCCTGAAAACCTCATCAAACTGGAGTGTGTTGCTGGGACCAAAGCTGTGGCCTTTGGGGTTGAAAGTTGGTCCCACTACACACAGCTCTCTTCCTGAGACCAGGTGTTGTTGCTCCAGAGCGAAGCAGTGATGTTACTGTGTTCACAGAGAGTACAACATCAAACCACACGCAGACCCCGCGACACCCGGCCAACTGGCCTGTGACACCACAAGGACGCTGGAGTGGAGGGGGGGTTAGCTGGGGTGAGATGGGGGCTGAGGGGGAGGTGGGATGAGAGGACCTTGTTGGGCAGCAGCAGGGAGGAGGGCAACAGCCTGGATTATTGGCATTCCTGGCCTACAAAGGCAGGATGTGTATACTGGCCACACTGCATCGGACACTGATGGAGGAGGAGGGAGTCGAGGGGGGAACTGAGGGGTTGCCAGTTGGCAGCCTCCAGCTGACCATGTGCCAACCATTGTTTGTCAGCCAGACAAACATTTCCAACACATATGGAGGTCAGGAGTCGTCAGCTATTCATCACGCTGTTGCCCCCGTTTGTTTTCTCAGCTCGATATCTGACACCAACCACCAGCCTGAAGAATCAGTCCTATAAAGTGTTTTTAACCTTTTTCTTACAAACCTCTATCAAGGTTACTTGTTTCTGTGAGAGCACTTGTTTCAAATGCAAACCAACTAGCATCTGCAAAATGTTCTTCGATCTGCTGTCATTTTGATAACCACAGATGGGACTTCTTCCATCGTGAGGTTTCCTTGAAATGTGGTGACAAAAAAGGCCAAATCGTGCACAACAACTCAGAATCACACTGTCATAGAAATCCAAAGGATAAACAGGAAGTGTGTGCAGCAGGCAGGAAGAGGTGCTGTAATGCATGAGTCAACCACAGAGAACTAAGAAGACACAACAGGGACCCAGACAGGACCCACAGCAATGAATGGATTAGACAGAGATCCCATTGGACTCAAGTAAGAGCTCATGAACGGCAAAGTATGAGACTCAAAGAGAGGCAAAGACTCTCCATTTTCCTACTGCTGCTAGTTCACATGAAAAGTGTTCAGCTGTCCTGAAGCAGCCAGGGGAAACGCAGTGTATCTGTTTCTGAGGTTAGCACTTACCACGATCGTTCATCTGAAATGCTTCTACAACACAAAACAACTAAGTTTCAACATTTTCCATCAGTGGATCAGTTTGGGATGGAACACTGGAACAGTCGGGAGCTGCCACAGTGAGCCGTTAGGTGAAGAGCTGCAGGTACTCACCTCCGACCCCTCAGCGAGCTAACCACCTCCTTTTACTGTGTCCTGCTGTTCAAAATTCAATTCAATTACATTTTATTCATACAGCCCAATATCACAAATCACAATCTTGCCTCAAAGGGCTTCACAATCTGTAACATACGACACCCTCTGTCCTTAGACCCTCGAGTCGACTAAGGAAAATCTACCCAAAAAAAACCTTTTAACAGGGAAAAAAAATGATAGAAGCCTCAGGAAGAGCAGCAGAGGAGGGATCCCTCTCCCAGGAGGGACAGACGTGCAATAGATGTCGTAAATACAGAATAGATTCATAGCAGAAAATCTTAGTACATACAGTTATGATGAAAAGTGTGGGATGTAAAACATAAGGGAAGATGATGGGTCCAGACGGACAACCGAGCAGCTCCAGGTGGAGCCCAACGAGCAGGACCCGAGCCACTCATCCCCTGCACCATAGACACAGCAGCACTGCCCCAGCAGGTCGCCATAGTAACAGATCCAGATACATCTCCGGACACTGAAATACCTGCTGAAAGTGACAGTAAGAAAGAAGAGACGGACGACAAAGCACAAAACTCCGGGAGAGGGAAGAAGTCAAGTTAGTGACATGCATTTATGGGATGAGAATGCATACGGATGGAGAGGAGGACAGAGGTGAAGAGAGAGAGGTGCATCATGGGAAGTCCCCCGACAGTCTAGGCCTATAGCAGCATAACTAAGGGATGGTTCAGGACTCTCCTGAGCCAGCCCTAACTATAAGCTTTATCAAAGAGGAAGGTCTTTAGCCTATTCTTACATGTGGAGATGGTGTCTGCCTCCCGAACCTGAACTGGGATCTGATTCCACAGGAGAGGAGCTTGATAGCTAAAGGCTCTGGCTCCCATTCTACTGTTGGAGACTCTAGGAACCACAAGAAACCCTGCATTCTGAGAACGCAGTGTTCTAGTGGGGTAATAAGGCACTATGAGCTCTGTAAGATACGATGGTGTCTCACCATTAAGAGCTTTGTAGGTGAGGAGAAGGATTTTAAATTCTATTCTGGATTTCACAGGGAGCCAGTGCAGAGAAGATAATATTGGAGAAATATGATCTCTTTTCCTAGTTCCTGTCAGTACACGTGCTGCAGCGTTCTGAAACAGCTGGAGATGTTATGGTTTTGGTTGTATGGAGTGTTTTTGGGGCTTTGTGGAGTGGGTTTTGGTTATTAGTCTTCTCCTTGGTCACTGCAGTCTATCTGAGTTTTGTATGTTCATGGTTTTGAGTTCTGGTCTTATTGTGAAATTGGTTGTTTGGTCTGCGTTTTGGGGTTTTCATTAAGTACTTCCTGTTTTATTTTGGTATGTGTCTGTTCCCCTCTCTCGCCGTATAACTTTACTTCCTGTCCCTGATTTGCGTTCACCTGTCTCGTTCTGCACCTGTGTCTCGTTCTCGCTCCTCCCCTGAGTGTACTTAGGTCGTGTGTTTCCCTGTCCTTGTGCTGGATCATTGTTGTATCTGCCCTGCGTAGTTTCCCCCCTGTGTTGGTTCTGTCTCCTCGTGGATTTGTGTGGATTTTTGCATGCTCCTGGTTCCTGGTTGTTGCCTGCCTTTTTGAGTTTCTGGACTCTGCCTGCTGGATACAGGAATAAACACACCACTCTGCACCTAACTGTCTGCATCTGGGTCCTCCTTTCCTTTTTGCTACAGCCCCCTCGACAGGAGAATCTTAAGGGACTTTTTCGGGCTGCCTGATAATATGGAATTGCAGTAATCCAGCCTCGAAGTAACAAATGCATGGATACATTTTCCTGCATCATTTCGAGACAGGAAGTGACTGATTTTTGCAATGTTACGTAGGTGAAAAAAGGCAGTCCTTGAAGTTTGCTTCATGTGGGGGTTAAAGGACAAATCCTGATTAAAGATAACTCCGAGGTTCCTCACAGAGGTGCTGGAGGCCAGGGCTGTGCCCTCTAAAGGAACTATATCTACTGATTTCCATTTCCTTTCAAGTTTATGCGATGTTTGCTTTAATTTCAGGGGCATAACGGAGCCCTTTTCACACTGCAACTGAGGCCTCCTTCTTCTCTGCTTTCCCTTGTTGTTGCAAGGCATTTAAAGAATAAAAAGCAAATGGGAACTGCACATTGTGTATGGGGTGTGTCAGTTACAGAAAACTGTCTGTACTAAATTCACTTGCCTGAATATCCCCATTTATGTTGAAAGAAAAGTCTAGAAGGATTTTAGTTGTTTTTTTCTCATTTACCGCATTCATTTACATTTTACATCATTAGATTTTTTTTTGATCATATATTTGCTAAATAAAAACATATTAACATATTAAATATTACAAAGTGCTCCCACTAAAACATATGTAATATGTAGCTTTATTTTCTGTTTGATTACTGTCTTAACTTAGCAAAGTGTCCAGCTTTGGTTTGTCTGTTGGCATGACCAAGTTATGGTAGACAGAAGGTGGGTCCAAAATATTTGGAAATGCAACTAATTATGTGTAATTAATGTACCGCAAAATTAAGTGCAACTTGAAATTTGATAAATTGTCTACGTTGAAGTCAACACCCCCTGAATTCAAATTGACTTGGCTTAATATAGACATTTCTTATATAAGGACCTGCAGACGCTGGAGGACTGAGTTTAACAGCAAGGTGAGCGGATTCAAATAGTTTGTGAGTAAAAGCACAATAAATTAGGTGGATAATTAACTAGAATTAAAACGGTAAAATTAGATATAGTCTAGTAAATAGGCTAATGCATTTTCTAAATTATTTGTAATTGACATTTATAGCCCACCCACCCCCAGCCAGCTACAGTGTCATCCTGTGGGAAACACTGGTAATACTAAATCTGTTATTACCATATTCTAATCACTTCAGGTGGAGGTTTTTATCACTATTGCTGCTGTGATTTCTACTGTTACTGTTGCACGCTGTATTCTAGCTCCTGTGGAGGGCTGATACAGGAGTTCTTAGGCCTCCCAACTCCTCCAGGGACTTCCTGAGGTCCCCTCGACTTTGGACCACATTAAATTGACTGGAAACCCAACCGGACTTGGTTCCAAGCCTCCGCCAACTGTAGTTCTTTAGATACGGCACTTGGTGTGGGGCCCAAACAGTATGCCGGTGGCGCAAAAAAGGAGGGTCATAGGGTCACCAAAATTGACAGGATTCACTCTGTAGGAAACATTAATGTCGACGGAAAATTTCATTTCAATCCATCAAAGAGATTTTGAGATATAGCACTCTGGACCTCACTGCTGACAGACTGACACGGTGATGTACAGGTTCCCGCTTCCCAGCAGACCAAACATTGTCACAAATAGCATTTATGGGATGGAAGATATTTTAAGAAAAAGCCAAAACGGAAATCGTACTGTAATTGCCTTAACTGTATGGAATGCCATTTCATTCAATATTAAATAAATAGCCTCCCCGGAAAAGTCTATGCCAGGGTACTGGAGAGGAGAATTCGGCCGATAGTCGAACCTCGGATTCAGGAGGAACAATGCGGTTTTCGTCCCGGTCGTGGAACACTGGACCATCTCTATACCCTCTCCAGGTTGCTGGAGGGTTCATGGGAGTTTGCCCAACCAGTCCACATGTGCTTTGTGGATTTGGAGAAGGCATTCGACTGTGTCCCTCGCGGCGACCTGTGGGGGGTTCTCTGGGAGTACGGGGTCCGGGGCCCTCTGCTAAGGGCTGTCCGGTCCCTGTATGACCGGAGCAGGAGTTTGGTTCGCATTGCCGGCAGTAAGTCAGATTTGTTCCCGGTGCATGTTGGACTCCGGCAGGGCTGCCCTTTGTCACCGGTCCTGTTCATTGCTTATATGGACAGGATTTCTAGGCACAGTCGGGGGCCGGAGGGAGTCCAGTTTGGGGACCACAGGATTTCATCTCTGCTTTTTGCGGATGATGTTGTCCTGTTGGCTTCTTCAAATCAGGACGTTCAGCGTGCACTGGGACGGTTTGCAGCCGAGTGTGAAGCGGCGGGGATGAGAATCAGCACCTCCAAATCCGAGGCCATGGTTCTCAGCCGGAAAAGGGTGGCTTGTCCCCTTCAGGTTGGTGGAGAGCTCCTGGCCCAAGTGGAGGACTTTAAGTATCTTGGGGTCTTGTTCACGAGTGAGGGAAGGACGGAGCGGGAGATCGACAGGCGGATCGGTGCATCCTCCGCAGTGATGCGGTCGATGTACCGGTCTGTCGTGGTGAAGAAGGAGCTGAGCTGCAAGGCAAAGCTCTCTATTTACTGGTCGATCTACGTTCCTACTCTCACCTATGGTCATGAGCTTTGGGTCATGACCGAAAGGACGAGATCCCGGATCCAGGCGGCCCAAATGAGTCTCCTCCGCAGGGTGGCTGGGCGCTCCCTTAGAGACAGGGTGAGGAGCTCGGTCACTCGGGAGGAGCTCAGAGTAGAGCCGCTGCTCCTCCACATCGAGAGGAGTCAGCTGAGGGGGCTCGGGCATCTGTCCCGGACGCCTCCTGGACGCCTCCCTGGGGAGGTGTTCCGGGCATGTCCAACCGGGAGGAGGCCCCGGGGAAGACCTAGGACACGCTGGAGGGACTACGTCTCTCGGCTGGCCTGGGAACGCCTCGGTATTCCCCCGGAAGAGCTGGAGGAAGTGTCGGGGGAGAGGGAAGTCTGGGCGTCTCTGCTTAGACTGCTGCCCCCGCGACCCGGCCCCGGATAAGCAGGGAGAAGATGGATGGAGGGATGGATGGATGGATTAAATAAATACATAAATATGCCCATGAAATAAATAAATGAGTCAAAATGGTTCAATAAATAGCTTTTCATTTCACTGGACTTTTATTTCATAATGCCACGTTCATTATCGAGTTCATTGTTTTCAGATGTCTGTGTTTCACCAGCAGGTAAAAGCTGATGAAGACAGGGCTCGAGGTGATGCGTACTTTTCTTTCCTGGCTGGGGGACGCTCCCACATCAGGAGAATGAAGAAGGCCACATCGGCCACCAGCAGCAGTGGGCACCAGATCTTCAGGTCATCACAGATTTAAAAAAATAACAACTAAAAAAACACACACTCAACCCCTTCTACTACTAAATACTTCTAGTACTTCTTTACGTACTTCAAACACTTCGTTAAGTACTACTTTGAGTACAAGTTAAAGTACTACTACCACCAGTACTACTTCAACGCCCTCAAGCTTTTGGATGACTACTTCGAATACTACGTCTACAACCAATGAGAAGTTCCCTAGCAATGACCTACTACACCCTAGCACCCACTAAGCACATCCCAGCAACCACCTAGAAACACCTGCCTAGAATTACTCTAATGAAGCACTACAACACCGGCTTGACCTTCCTTAAGTACTGCTTCAATTACTTTAACTACTGCTTCAACTGCTTCATGTACTCCAACTAATTCAACTACATCAGTTGCTGCTGCAAATACTTCAACTCCTGCTTTAGTTACTTAATTCAGCTACTGCTTCAACTACTGTTTCAAGTACTGCTTCAACAACGTCGACACTCCACTTCCCACCTGAGGCAAGCAAGTGTGCCTGATAGAAAATGTGTGTGCTTGATAACAGTCAGAAACAGTTGCTAACAGTTTCTGGAAACCGTTTCTTCACTGAGTTATTGAGAAAATGCTTTATTTTTATTCTTCTCTGTCTCCAAAATGTCAAGTCAGTTGTTTACCTACCACGGCTTGTTAGACGGGTCGCTGCTCGTGAAGAAATCCATCCGTCGCCTGGCAATTCTTCACTGCAGCAAGAACTTTTGATCTGTCTTTGGCAGTAAATGGAGGCCATGATAAATTGTCACCGTGAAGCCAGTTTTACCAGACTGTTTCAGTGCCACCACTTTTAAGCTGAGCAACGCACCGCCGCTTCTTGTCGTTTTCCATTCCGATACCTTGAGGAAAGAAAGCAAAGATGGTGGATAACAAACAAAGATACAGGACCCGAACGCAGAAACCTGGCGGCATCCACGCAACGTCACTTGTTTTACAAAGTAAAGATGCATCACAACACCATGATTTTTTTTTTTTTTTTTTATCCACTCTCGTTGCTGACAGGGTATTCACAGGACAGCGACAATAAAATCCCTTTCTCACTTCGTATGAAGCACAGGCATGGCAATGACGGAGAGGACGCATTTATTTTGAATGTGAGCCAGTCTGCTTGTCATGCATCTGCCAGACCTTTGAAATGAAGACACGCAGGGATATGAAAGGTATGACTCCTGAAGTGTGAAGTTTTTATATATTCCAAATATTTGTTCTTTCACCTTGATTCTTTTCTTTACATGAGCAACAGCATCTCCAACCTGTATGCGGTTATCTCCTTCCCAGTGTACACTTATATGTGGTAACGTTTCTAAATTGTTCAGCTGAACTAAACTGGGCCATCCAAACGGAGGCTATGTAAAGTGCACTCCTCGAATGGCACTGGAATGTGCACAAATGACATTTCAGATATTCTCTTCACTACTTGCTGCAATGGTAAATGTGGCTTTCGCAACAGACGCTTGATTTGTCCTAAATCATTCTCAAAAAGGAAATCCGGACACATTATCCCGAGGCCCAGAACGCTTATATACTCATCTGCATGGTGTATTGCTTGGTGTTTGCTGAACACAGTTTCATTGCTGCCATCTAACTCTCCAGGAGACAAGCATTTAATAAGCCGAGTCAAGCTTGCCATCAGAGGTGCCAGGAGAGAGAGGAAAACACATCCCAACGGAAAACAACATGAAATTATCATACATGTCCCTTGGAATGCTTTTTCTGAGTACAATGGGGCCCGTATACAGGCTGAATGATCGCAGCTCAGGGGCTTTCCAGCGATCAATCTCTGTCAGTGCCCTGGGCTTACGGTTAAACTCACCCGGTGTGTGGGCACGGAGCATCATCAGTTTTGTAGAAATCTGTCTGTCCGTGAGAAATGACCCAGGAGGGGGCTAGGGGGGCACAGTGGGCGTTATTAGTGGGCTTGAAGGCATTAACCCTCGTTCTCTCATTTTGGCGTGACCCCGGCTGACCCCTGGCAGGCCTCCCCACAACAATTAAGGGCCAAAGGGGTGAAGGCGGAAAGACGGGAGATCAAAACAGAGCCAGAAAAGTGTGCTGCTGCTGCTGCTGCTGCTTATCCTGGTTTTCCTCTAAGGATGTCGGGCCTCAGCACCCTCTGCGGTCAAATAATGAGTTTTCCTCTTCTGACTTTACGTCAGCAAACATCAGTTTGCTGCAGTTTCTGTGATAAAAATAAGTTTGATGTTGTGGGCATCAGCATGTTTGGAATCATGTGCTTCAAAGCAGCTGTACGTCAGGAACGATAAGCTAGCGTGAACGTTGGTATTAAGATAAAATACCTGCACCCGGTCCAGAAATCTCGCACAATTTAATTAAATGTCACTTTTCGAAAGAGATTTACAGTGTTATAGTGGCCTTATTGTACTGCATGGCCATTCACTCTTCATTGGTATTATTATAAGAATTACCGTGTATGCAGAATATTTAAACATTTAACAGACTTCCTTCCACATGTTAAGTTTTCACTATGAGATATATAAGTGAGGGAACAACCATTTTAGAATAAGACAAACCGATCAACCATCTCAAGGTCCACTTCCAAAGCTTTCAGCCATTTCACGCAGTCTTCATCAGCGAGTTTACTCACTTGGCCTGAAGGGGGATCTGTTGACATGCAACTCGGTAGCTTTGATGATTTCAGCCAAAGCCCGTTTTAGGACGTATCTGCCAGCATGCTTATAAACTTTCGGGGGAAAAAAGCCAGTAAGCGGACCTTGAGTTGGGACTGTATTGTCAATCTACTATTTCCCAGGTCTAGAATGAACTCTCATGATTCACTTGCGAACAAATTCAGCCCAGCCAGATACACATTTGACAAATCAGCAAACATTTGGATGTAAACGTAACACGCCACCTTTCCAAAACCCTAAACCCCCAAATGTATCTGCATGCTCTATGTTTTTAGGGGTTTTTTGTTGGGTTTTTTGTGCCTCAGATTCATTCAGAAACTCATTCTGGTGGGTAGTTTAGTAAGAACTTGACCTGACAGACGAACAGACGCCGTGTTTTTCGGTTTGAAAATTCGAAGAAATTACCAATGAAAGCCATTTTTGGTGATTTGTTATTTGTTTTGTTTAAAAAAAAAAAAATTCCCGGATAAATTGGAGGGTTTTGACAAAGAAAATAAATAAATAATGCAAGCTCTCGGAAATATTGTGGCGGTTGTTAGAATTTGCATCAAAAATCATAACATCTCATTTCTGGAGGGACTGCTTTACGTTGATGTCAGTTTGTATACTTGCACAATACAAAATAGAAATGGGAATAAACATGTGGATAAACATAGTCAGTCAGTCTGATACAATGACCCAGTTGTCCGCTTCCTCTTTCTTCTGCACTCGAGGTGGAGGTGAGAGAGTTTTCTGACAGGGGCGTCCACTCACTAAGCAAAACTACATGACTTGAACTTTAATTAAAGGGTGACGAGGAACCCACGGCCTTTATGGACCTCTGCTGGTGATCAGGAGGAACTGCAACAACATGGACCCACACAGTGACATCCTATCATTTCATTATTAGTGCACACTGCACATTATCTGCCTATCAGTAGAAATAACATAAAAAATACAGTGAATAAAATAACAATTACAATAATAAAGCAAAATATTTTTTTTCTTAATGTATCGTCACCATCCAATATAAATGTCTTACCTTTTACAATTTTAGATCTGGGGAAAACAAAGACACTTTACAGTCAGGCATTTTCAACATCAAACTTTGGAATAATAATGACAATACTAGCAGTAGTAATGAAACTAATAATTATGATGCAGACCAAAGAATATAAAACAGCATTGCAGATTCAAGTAACCACTGTAAGTGTCCTGATGTTAAGCCCAACATGCAAGTTAAAGGTTGTTCCCTCCCCAGCTCCCAAACCACGATCCCAACAATGAATTGCAAGTATGAAAGAATTCATTTCTGCAAAAAGGTGAAATTGTATTGGGGTTTTTTTGCCGCCAGAATAACAAACAAAACAGGCCATCCCTTCAAAAAGTGCCGACTAACCCGGGGCGAAACAAACAAAGACGAAGCGATAACTGGAGAACAAAAACGGCAGCTCGCCCCTACAGCTTCAGTGCTATTTACAAAATGTGGATTATTCTATTTATATGCCAGACCTATCCGACGGTGGACTTTTTGACTTGTCACACACAGGTGTAGCTAACAGCATAAATAATGGCTGCACTCCGTTTAGATGTGCCAGTGCCAGTCCGACCCAGTCAGATCTTTCGTACTACTCAGACATCACCTTCATGTTTGCTGACTTCTATGTTGTTTTGTTTTGCTTCCACCAGTCTGCAGGGAGGGACGTCTCCCTCCGGCAGTCAACTGGGCGTTCTGCTAGATGACTCTTTAAAATTCGACAAACACATCCCCCAGCTGCTGTCTAAAATCAAACCTTTCCTAAATCCAAAAGCCCTGGAGATGGCCGTGCGTGCCTTCATTACCTCACGTCTAGATTACGGCAATTCACTTTGCTGCCGTATCCCGGTTTCCCAAATTGGCCGTGTTCAATTAGGCCAAAACGCTGCTGCTAGATTCCTTCAAAATAGTCCCAAAAGCACTTACATTACTCCTATTTTGAGGACCCTCCATTGGCTGCCTATTAAAGCTAGAATTGATTTTAAAATCCTGCATCCATAAATCTCCTCTTTGGTCTTCCTCTAGACCTCCTGCCTGGCAGCTCCAACCTCAGCATCCTTCTATACACACAGTCTCTTCTCTGAACATGTCCAAACCACCTCAATCTGGCCTCTCTGGCTTTATCTCCGAAACATCTAACATGAGCTGTCCCTCTGATGGACTCGTTCCTGATCCTGTCCGTCCTCGTCACTTCCATTGTCTTTTTTACATGCGCTCTATAAATAAACGGAAGTGTGAACTTGAACACAGAAGCTGTGGTGCAAGTGATCTAACCTAACCTAACACAGAAACATGCCTATTTGAGAAAAGTTGACTTCCAACAACATCCACGCTTATGGCCATTTGCAAGAGTTTAAAAGAAGCTCAAAACCCTCATGCAGTATAGAGGACGCTCCGCCGGGCGACAGACCAGCAGCTGACAGAGCTGCTGCTGAGCCACGCAAGCAGGGTGTCACAGAAGAAGAAAGGTGGCCTCGGGGCCCGGAGTGAGGCCCCGGGGACCAGGGTAGAGATCTGCAGCAGGACGTTGCCCAGCCCAGGAGATGAAGCAGATGACGACGGCCGCGGTTTTCCCACCTCCGGACCGCCACTGCTGCACCAGCGTGACCCCGAGGGCGAAGGCGTTGGCGAGCACTCCCAGGACCAGGTCTCCAGGTCAGCAGACCCAAACATGGCTGCAGAGGCAGAGGCGGAGGTGGATCCTGTTGCGTTTGTCCCGGCTTCGTGAGCAGAATGGCAAGCTCAGCGTCCTTACAGAGGAAGTGACAATGCCCAGCATGCAAATATGTTCCCCTCGAGTCACTGGTGAATGTTTCTGCATAATGAAAATAGAAATCAGACGTCACTTAGATCAGTCCCCTCGATGCTTTGTACATACATAGAACAGACCTTGACTATAAACTGATGTACAGTCTGAGCTTTTTGTTTATGTCTGTATCTTAATGTGTATATGTGCCTCTTATTGTTGTCACAGGGATGCTGATCATCCACACAGCGATGTCTGGGTTTTATTCCTCTCTTCTGAGGTCAGGCTCTTTACCAGCACTTGCATTTTCACTGAGGTGAATTTACATTTTCTTCACACAGCTGCTGTAATCCAGACTAATCCTCAAAGAGCAGCATGATGTGACAGATGAAGCACGCTGACTCTGCAGTGCTTCCGCCACCATTTTCATTCATTTGTCAGCATGAAAGCGATGCCATCTGAACCAGACAGTGGAACACACATAAGAAGCCTTGACGTGTTCATTAAAGAAAATGAATAATCACACGAATAAATGATTATGGGTAAGTTTACTTATATAGGAGGTGATAAAGCCAGAGATCACAAAGTCACATACAGTATGCATACACAGTGAGAATAGTAATAACAGTAATAGCAGTAATAGCAATAGTTTGAAAGAGATGATGATGGTTGGTTAATTTTTGAAAAGGGTAAAACCTTGTAGGCAGTCCCTGAAGGAAGCATTCCCCTGCAACAATGCAGAGACTTGTTCTTCTCATCTTAGATTTTCCTGTGAGCTTTCTTTGATAAGACCCTGTAAGAATAAAAAGAGTGTAGATGAATAGTCTAAAGCTAGTCATACAGGAAACAGTACATGCATAACTGTGGTGGATAAACTAAAGGAGTCGAAGTTATATTATTTGAAACGAAATTGATGTGCAGTAGTTGGAGAGGCAAGCCGGTGCTAACGTACACAAAGCAGAGCTGCTTCTCTGTTGGGGAAGTAAATCCACAATAGTTTGTGACACATTATATTATATAATATTATATCATAATGTATTTTTTTTTCTGAATTGTTTTGATGAGGGTCAGTTGATTTAGAATTTTCCGAGCAGTCCCTGAAAGCGGCATTCCCCCCACCCCGGCAACGGCGGTCTAACGTTAGCTTAGCTTCTCCGCGGTTGTTTTTCTGTGAGCTTTCTTTGAAAAAAGCCATGAGAGAAGGTGTTTAAGAAAGCGGAGACAAGCAATATAAAGCCCAAATAATATACAGGAAGAAGAGAAATAGAGAAATATGGCGGAAACCATCGGTTCTGGCAACAAAGAGACGTTATGTTTGATACAAATTCAATATCTGGAAGAGCAGTTGGAGAGGTAAGACTGTTAGCTGTTAGCCGACGTTAGCTACACTGGAGCCTGCATCTCTTTTTTGGGGGGGGGGTTAAACACAGAAAGATGTATAAATGTAGGCATATCCACTAGTTTTTGTCTTTTAAACTTAGAAAACACAACCTAACTGATATAAAATCCCAGTATTACTGTATTTGTATAGCCCTCTGACATTAGCCATGTTAGCATGAGCACCGGTTTGCGCCGGCGGTTCAACAGGGGACATGTTGCCACTGCCGCCATGAGAAATGTGTCAAAGAAAACTACAGATATCTAGTTATAATAAAGATATTTAGCCGATTGGACCTAAGCTAACGTTACCTCAACTTCCACTATTACTGGGGAGGACGTGTGTTTGCATTAGGTTTAATGTTACATCACAATAAATGCTAAATTAAAGTGTGATCGTAATAATATCCTATGATTATTATATTGGAGACAAAATGAACAGTACAACAACTAATGTAACCCAGAGTTCATATAAAGTGACATGCAGTGGCTGCACCTACGCCAGCTATTGGCTGTTTTCATTGTCGATTAATATGCCGATTACTTTCTTGATTATTTGTTTTGTTTGTAAAATGTCAGAAAATAGTGAAAAGTGGTGATTGTAACTTCCCGGATGCCAAGGCGATGTATTTAAGTCGAGCGTCTTACTAAACCATCAGTGCAAAATCCAAAGCTATTCAATTTCCTTTCACACATGACACCGAAAAGCTGAAAATCTTCTCATATTTAAAGTGAAGTTGTTGTTATTTGAGGATCTGGAACCAGCGAATGTTTGGGATTACTGCTGTAAAATCACAATGCATAGTCTGTCAAATTAGCTGATTAATCAATTTTGCTGTTGATCGTAATTAGTTCATTCTTATGTAATAATTGTTTCAGCGCTACTTGTTACAGGCCTCAGCCCGTACTGTAACTGAGGACAAGCTTTGGCCCATATTAGTTAGCGTTAACATTGAGCAGATGCTTTTATCCAAAGCGATTTACATATGAGACCATTCACAACCGGAAGGCGCAGCTTCAGGGATTTCTGGCGTTCAGTGTCTTGCTCAAGGATACTTCGACACATGGTTGGGGGATCGAACCGCCGACCTTCCGATTGGTAGGCGACCGCTCTTCCACCGAGCACAGCCGCCCGTACGCAGTGTGCCCATATGTCAGCATGAACAACTCATGGATACAGGATGCAGCCACTGCAGTTATCATTTTATTTCAAATACTGTATTTACAGCACAGAATCACAGGGGATTGTTGCCTTGAGCCAGCGTGTCCCCTCTTCACCCTGCAGATGTCAGTTTAAACGTGACGAGCTGCAGAAGCAGAACAAGGACCTCGTCTCTCAGTACGGCGCGCTGGAGAAGGCCAAGAAAGACACCACTGTGCACCTGAAATGCTCCGTGGTCGCAAAAGAGAAGCAGATGAGCGAGCTGGTCGAGCAGCTGGCGGAGCAGCGGCAGGCGGCTGAGCAGCAGCGAAGGGCCCTGAAGCTGCAGCGCAGCCAGCAGATACAGGAGCTGCAGGACCAGATCGACAGACTGAACTCCGAGAGCGCGGTGACAGGTCAGACAGTCACAGTGTGTTATTAGACACATGTTTGTTGCACAGCATTTAGTTGGTTCATCTTCCACCCTCCTAGAACGGATTCACTTTGAGATTGCAGCTGCAGCACTTCAGCGAATGGAAACAACTAAAGCTGCAATTAATTATTATTATTGTCATTATTGATTATAAAAATGGCTCCTAATCAAATTTCAGTAGATGGACAAATCGATTAAGCAAACAGACGGAGGTAGATCTGCAGGTAGGAAAAACGACTGGAGTGGATTTATGGGTTGTCTCATAATCTATGATCACAGCCTAGTGGATGCAATCTTATATCAGGTCCCCGAGTGCAGAACAAGTCTATGAATCCTTTTTAAACGTTTGGCTGTTTTGGATTTTGATTTTTAAAAAGCATTTTTTGACATTTGATGATACACAACCCAGGGACACAAGCTATCAAGATGGAAAAGGGATCTTTCATCTCATTGGATCTTCAACACAATAAATTACCAATTAAACTGACTGTGAGACTTAAGTGTATTAAGCATCAAATAAAATAAAACAGCTTTGGTGAAGCAGATTATGTAGTTATCTCGTTCTCACAGTGTTTTTTTCTTTGCGTGTGTTTTTGAAATTCTTTAGTTTGGGGCAGCAGTTTATATTACGAAACATACATCAGGACAAAAGCAGTTTTATCTCCTCCGCCGTCCACAGACTCTTTCAAAATGTAACAGTGTTGTACATTTTGGGAGAGGTAAAGAGCAAAGAAAAGTATGTCAGGCGGAGACTTGAGTGTGCTTCTAAGCATGCTTTTTAGCGCTTTGTGAAACTCTGCCCAGAAAGGTCTCATCACTGGACACCTCCAAAATATAGGCCAGCGATTGGCTTCCCGAAACCCACACAACATTTGGCATCCCCTCCAGCAAAATGTGCTTTCTGCTTGACATGAATGTAACGCTTCCACCCAAACTCCTGCCACAGGGGAGAGTTGGTGCGTTTCCACTGGAATTTACACCCATCCAGCCAGTCCTCATTTGATATTGAAAGATTACCTTCCCTTTTCCAGTTTTCTTGAATGTATTCTGTTGCGTGGGTTTGTTTTAGTCATAAGGCCTTTATAAAATCTAGAGATAGCACCCTTATTTGGATAATAAAATATTATGTTATGTGCAAAATGATTGCTAATCTGGAGATATCTCTAAAAATCGGATTTCTCAAGTGGTCGTTTTTAAGTCCCTTGTCTTTGGATGCTTGAATGGAAAGTTGTTATTCCTTTTGAGATCCATAATTTAAATCTATGATCTATTTTATTAGGCTCGATCTCTGAAACATAAGCACAGCATTGAAGTTTTTTCAATTTATGATCTAGTTTCTATTCTCCTCTTATCATCTTCCAGATTTTTAATTGGACTTAGATCCATGGGCTTTGCACATTGTCTAAAAATCTTCCCCGGTTTTTCTGGGCTGCATGAATTGGGGGATTATTCATACTGGAGAGTTCAGTGTCTTTCCACCTGGCGGGAAAAGTTCTCTCATTGTTCTCAAACGGTTCTCACAGTGTTTGAAGGAGAATTTGAAGTGCTCAGACTGGATTTTTGGCATGAGGGGTTCAGTATGCTTGAAATCGCTGGGTAAAGTGTGCGTGTCTGTCACATTTTTCAGAAAGCTGCAAAAATATGTCAGACGCAGCCCCCCTTAAGCCTGACGTTGGAAAGGTGCGGTGGGAGGGGGTTTCAAACACCGTTTGAAGCCCTTTGCGGGAAGCATCCCCTCTTCTCCTTGTTTACGCTCCTCTCCACCCCTCAGCGGCAAAGTTTGAGGAGCAGCGGGAGCAGAAGGAGCAGTTGATGCAGCGCATGCAGCAGCTGCCCGGCATAGAGTCTCTGAAGAAGCAGCTGGTTAGTCAGGAGGAAGAGCATGAAGCTGCCATTCAAAGCCTGAAGAAGGAAGCAGAGTTGGAGATGACAAAGTAAAGTCTAGGAGTTTAGCCAGGAGTAAAGCCAACTGACAGGTGGCATTACGTCGGCGGGGGGGGGTTTGGTTCATGGTAATCTCCTTTTATTTGATGCTGGTTTGGCTGTTGCTTCAAAATGATGGTCAGCAAACAGTAAATGTTTACCCTGTCCTCCAACAACAGCATGATTGAGAAGGGGCAGAACGAGGTGGACCAGTGCATTGAGACGGAGACCTGGGGCATTCTTAAGAAGGAGAGGGCTCGGCACAGCGAGTGGGCGGAGCAGATCCAGTTCCTGCTGAACGAGACCGTGGCCGTGCAGAAGCAGACAGAGGCCATGCGAGGCAGAGAGAGGGATCTTATCGATGAGATGGACGACCTGAAAAAAGATATCAACACGATCACACAGGAGAGCTTCACTCGCAAGAAGGTAAGAGGACAACTGTTAACATTGTTTAAAGAGAAGCCATATGACTGTGACTCAGGGAGCATCTGGAGTTTTGTTTTCACTTCCGGCCTCTATTTATTTATCACAGTGATGTGTTCCAATGTTAGAAAACAATGGATGGTTTCCTTTGAACAAATGAATTCAAACTCAGCCTGCCTACAGTATCATTACAGGATATATGAGAGGGTTTAAGGTTAAAGAATGTATTTATTAGTAGCTTGAAAAGCATT